>CM039579.1:42138408-42314701 GCA_022457205.1 Saccharum spontaneum | reverse complement strand
AATACTAAGAGCATTTCAAGAGTACTCAAAAGAGTCTCTCAATCTAGGAATTTTGGCAAGATTAAAAAAACTTATCTTCAACAACTCCAAATCCACCTCTCAATCTTTTGGCACTTGGAAAAAACCATCCCACGCACGTAAAATTACGCGCGCATATCACCGCCCCAATCTGAGGAGGAAGGACGCGGGGAAGAAAAAAAAGTAGAGCAGGGTTCTTGATTTAAATGTATAAGAAAGAAATAAAATATAAAAGTGGTTAGTGCGATTTAGAAATAGTTTAGAATTCCTGATGTAAAATTACTTTCTATCTTTAGACGTGAGATTTTGGAAACTGTTGGAGTTATAGATTTTTATCTCTCCCAATATAATTTGCAAAGGTTGAAAAACTTGTTTTTGGAAGTATTTTTTTAGATACTGTTGGAGATGCTCTAAAGAGGCAAAATTTCTACCACTAATAAATTTTCGTCCAACTTAGCCTAAAGTGGCTCGGTCTCGGTATCATCTCTAGAGAAAAAAAAGAGAACCACGGATAGGTAGGACCTAGCTGAACTCACGGGCGGCAATACAAAATAGAATCGAACTAGGACACGAGTTCAATGAAACAAATGCTACTTTTTATACAAGTGCTCTTTTACAATGGTTGAGAAAGTACCATCGGTACCTTTAGGTACTCTTGGTTTCTCTATTTTCTCGCTAAATAATTGAGATATATTTATAAATTTATTTATAATTTATTATAGTGGTTGTGCCCAGACTAGGCAAAAGCCTCTCACGTGTTTTTTCTCAGTTTGACACCCCGCAACACCATAGGCGGATCCAGGGCAGCCGCCCTAGGTCCTTTTGGGGCGGATCTGTCGTCCCCATGAAAAATTCAGACATTAGCGCAAAGGAAGAAGGGTCTCTTGGAGTATTTGACTGAGGTTGAAGACAACTCAGACGCCTTGGGCCATCCTGTGTGGTTCAGCCCATATGGAAAAGCCACGGCCCACAAGCCCATTAAGAATAGGACCAGCCTTTCTCACATTTTTCTCTGCGTCCGTCTCTCTCGGTCATTCACGAACTCGCGCACAGGGTGCGAGCAGCGGCTGGACTGGCGGAGGATTTAGTAGCGCCTAGGGCTTAGCCGCGGTCGGCGGCGGCGGCGCGGTCAGGTGGCGGCGGGCAGAGCCGGAGAGCAGCGCCGGGCGTCGGGCGAGGCCAAGCCCCGAGCGGCCGAGGGCGCCACCACGCACGGGCGCCAGGCGGTGCGGGCCAGCAGCCAACGCGCCAGGCGGCAGCCCCAGCCGACATGGCAGCCACCAGCTAGAGGGCAAGCCAGGGTCAGCCGCGGCCTGCTGGCTGTAGGTATTTTCTGTTTTTTATTTGTCTTTTTCACATGATTAATTGTTAAAAATTTGAGTAAGGATGAATCGTCGATTGATTTGAAGTTAGTTTAGAACTATTAGTATTAGTATGTATGGATTCTCTTAATTTAAGTAACAATTTCTCTAATTTTTATGTGGATAAGATTGTGAGACTAGCTGAAATATATGCTGAAAACTTCAATATTGGTGAAATTATTGTGTTGCCAAAGCAACTTATGGAATTTGTTGGCTTATATGTTACCGTTGGTTGCCCAAAATTTTAGAGTATAAATTTGCCCTTGGTCATTTCTCGGGCTGGATTCACCGCTGGCGACACGCCTTCCGCTAGGCCATGTAACGCTGTCGCTGCCACTAGGGCATAGGCGCTGCCAGCCTGCCACTAGCCTCACAGGCAGGGCCGTCTCGTGTTTGCTCCCTACGATGACGGGTGGAGGCAGCTCTGCAGGATCTATGCCACGGAGATGCTCAGCAGTGAACCTGAGCGCGATGGTGTCGGCGACTCGACATACGTGGCCGACGCGTCCATGCGTGCCATTAGCAGCAGCAAGCTCAGGGACATGATTCCCAGCTCTTAATTGGAAAATCATGAGACAATTCATGACATAGGCCTCATTTAGTTCCAGAGGTGTAAAGTTTTGGGATGTCATGTCGGGTGTTTCATGGGATGTCGGAAGGGGTGTTCGGATACTAATAAAAAAACTAATTACAGAACTCGTCTGTAAACTGTGAGACGAATTTATTAAGACTAATTAACCCGTCATTAGCACATGTTACTGTAGCATGACATTATCTAATCACAGACTAATTAGGCTCAAAAAATTCGTCTCGCAAAATACACGCAATTTGTGCAATTAGTTATTTTTTTGTCTACATTTAATACTCCATACATGTGTCCAAACATCCGATATGATAGGGTGTAAAGTTTTGGAGAAGGGACCAAACAAAGTGATATTTGGAGGGAGCAGCGAGACTTCAGCAGCCACGCTCTAGACTTCAGCAGAGCTTATAAGGAACCAAGAGTAATGTGCAAGGCGCAGGGAAGGTCTAGCAAGTCCTCGCCGGCCGGGCAAGAGATCATCACGGAGGACAGCTTGAGCAGTCTGCATTACCTGTTGCTTGTCATCTCAAGGAGGCGCTCCGGCTGCACCGTCCGACGTCGCTGCTAATCCCAAGGGAGTGCTGGACACCATGCCGGGTCCTGTGATTTGACGTGTGTCGGTGGGGGTGATGGTCCTCGTCAACACGTGGGCCATCGGCAGGGAGCCAAGGCAAGACACGCCGGAGTGGTTCAAGGACAGTGCGTTCATCTTCTATATCAATAGCGCGCGATAGGATTTTAACAAAAGAAAAACACAGTGTCACCTGGGGTACTAGATTTGATCGCAGAAAACCATCGTCTCCAAAGACCAAATAATTAGACTGCAAGACATGGAGTCTAGGTAAATTAACTTCAACATTATTTTTTCTTTTTCTCTAGTGAGGAAATAGAATAGAAGCAAAAAGGTTATGGTGAGGAATTGAACTAAAAAATAGTAGGAAAGACTCAGCCATTTCCACTATACCATGCAGTTAGGTAGCGTTTGATTGGGAGTCAAGGTGGGGTGGGACGGTCCCATCTCTTATTTCTGAGACGGGATGGGGATAGGACGGCTCCATTTTCTGTTTGGTTGACAGGGGATGGGATCGATCTCATTTGTGTTTGGTTGAAGAGATAAATAGGAATAAGATGATGGTGGATTCAACATCATTAGCTATTGTTTAGTGGGACCCACATGTCAATCTCTTTTTTATATAAAAAATCCTCACACTCCCCCAGGGCTGAGCAGCATCGTTCCCTATCTCTTCTCGTGTTTTTTCTTTCTTTTCGTCGCCCTCATCTTCTTCTCCCCATGGTGCTGCTGCTCCTCCCATCGCACCGCTTCTGCTCCGTTTGTCGCCGCCATTGCTGCTCCGCCGGCACGAACAAATAGTCGGATCTCGCTGGATGGAGCCCGACCTCGCCCGTTGCTCGGCTTTGCCTAACCGGCCGCACACCGCTAGGCCTACCAGCCCGCTCACCACTAGGAGAGAAGAAAGGCGCCAGAGAAGAGGAAGAAGAATAGCGCCGGGGAAAGGAAAAAGCACGCACCCATTGGCCTCCCCTACCATAGTCTATGTGCCCGATCTCCAAAACAATCGGCGCCTTACCTATCCCCTTGTCTGATCGACAATGGCGACCGTCATGCCCCTGACCCTAGCCTTGGCAGGTGAGGGGCTCTTCGGGCTCTGGTACACCCATGTTGCATCCACGAAATGATGACCCGTCCTCATGCAGTTTACCTCGGTTGCACCTTCGATGCGCCTTCGCCTCACCTAATAAATTCAACTGGCGTTGTCCCTGCCTACCGTACGATGAGCTCGAGGCTACCACTGCCGAATGTAGACCGTGAAAGGGACAAAAGTTAGAAATCGATAACGACCCGTTGCAACGCACGGGCACTTTTGCTAGTATTAATATTATTGTATCTCTAAATAAGTTAATATGAAAATAGATTCAATGATTTATGTGATGATATTAATTATGTACCATAAATACTGATATTTTTTAATATATTTGGTTAAAGTTAAGTATAGTTAATTTATGTGGAAAACGAGAATGACGGTTAAAAAGGGACTGAGAGCACTTCCCTTTCCTTTCTCTTCATGCGTGGATTTGTGAATATACAATCTGCATTCCGGTTGGTATGGTAGCTGGACTCAGTGTATAGACAATTGAAATCACCCTGAGAAGGCCAGACAACTCAGTCGGAAAGCCTAAAGGCTCTGGAAAGCACAAATAAAATCACCCGGAGCAGCTGGACAGGGCAGACGAATGCTAGAAAATTCATACAAAAATGCTGGAAGTTGTTGGAACCTGACTTTTTTTTTTGAAACCTGTTGGAACCTGACTTGATCCGGAGTAATCTGTAACAACGTACAAGAAGAACCTCCTCAAGTATCAGAATAAATATGTGCACCCAAGTGAGCTGAGTGAAATACGCACTCAGCCAACCAAGACTAGCGAATAAACATACACGGCCATCCAAGCTGACTGTATGTATTCGGACAAATTTGAATGTCAACAACTCTTTCAGAGCTTCATTTGCAGTGCTACATGTTTTGTCCTGTCGACAATTTTGTCCACCTTTTTTTTTCCCTGTAGCGCACTATTCTATAATATTCTTGATAAATTTTCTTCTTCTGAAACAATTACTTTTCTCTGATAAGGACTGTCCATGACCACCCTTTTTCCAGTTTTCTAGCTGACTATTCAAATGTTCCTTGATGATTTTTCTTCTTCTCAAAAACAAGGGCTACTATTTTCTTCTCAGATAATGACTGCGCTTGACTAACTGGTGATAACTTCAACTGTAAGTTTTAGGGCCCCTGGCAGACTATAAGTATGATCGAAGATCGAGCTCCCTATATTCAATTAAGGAAGAGGCAATAAGCACATAAGTATCCCAGAACACTAATGGCTGACGAGTCATGGAGGGTGCCAACCCCTGTGCAAGAATTGGCGGCAGGCGTGGTGGAACCACCGAGCCAGTTCGTGCTGCAGGAGCAGGATCGTCCTGAAAGCCTGCTACTCGCCACTAACTTGCCGGAGCCCATTCCCGTCATAGACCTCAGCAGGCTGGCGGCTGCCGAAGAGGCTTCCAAGCTCCGGTCAGCACTGCAGACCTGGGGACTCTTCCTGGTGAGTCGTTCAGTTCATTATCTTCCCATTTGCATCGTGCAGTGCTTGCTCAGCCACGGACACGGTGTGCGACCAACAGCATCGTCTACTTTGTGCAGGTTACCAACCATGGGATAGAAGCATCTCTGATGGACCATGTGATGGCCGCATCACGAGATTTCTTCCACCAGCCGCTCCACGAGAAGCAGAAATTCAGTAACTTGATAGGCGGTAAGCGGTTCCAGATGGAAGGTTATGGCAATGACATGGTGACATCCCAAGATCAGATACTCGACTGGCAAGATCGGCTGCAACTCAGGGTGGAACCAGAAGATGAGAGGAACCTTGCTTATTGGCCCAAACACCCTGACTCTTTCAGGTTGTCTACTCGTTTACTCGAAATTTCTTCTCCTTATGTCATTGAAGGATCGGAACACCGAAACTCCAGGGGAGAGGAGTGGGGTGTTGAATGAACGCGAAGAACCTAAAAAATTCTTAGCAAAAAATTTGTCTTGAATGAACGATTGTACGGCCTTTGTTTGCAGGGATCTTCTGCACGAGTATGCATCAAAAACCAAGAAAGTTAGGGACAATGTCCTACGAGCGATGGGCAAAATTTTGGAGCTTGGCGAAGATTATTTCATCAGCCAGATTGGGGAGAAATCCCCAGCAATTGCCAGGTTCAACTACTACCCTCCGTGTCCAAGGCCCGAGCTCGTCTTTGGCATTAAGCCTCACTCTGACGGTGGCGCTGTCACCATACTTCTCGTCGACAATGATGTTGGGGGCCTGCAAGTTCAGAAAGATGGCATTTGGTACACTGTTCCATCCAAACCTCACACGTTGGTTATTAACTTGGCAGACTCCATGGAGGTAGGCATCTTAGATTCAGTTCTTCTTTTGTTAACAGAAACAGAGAGAGACTATGATTATGCATATGCGAGTTCCTAAATGAAGTGCTGAATTGGAGTGTGAAATTCTGATGCAGATAATGAACAATGGGATCTTTAAAAGTCCGGTGCACAGGGTTGTGACGAATGCAGAGAGGGAGAGACTCTCACTGGCCATGTTCTACGGCGTGGAAGGTCAGAGAGTGCTTGAACCAGCGGCTGGTTTGCTGGGTCAGGAGCGACCAGCACGGTACATGAAAATCAAGGCCGCAGACTACATTATTGGGCTCCGTCAAGGAATTGCCAAAGGAAGCAGATTTATCGAGACTTTGAAGATCTAAGTTATTATTAATATCTTTCTGTCAAAACGATTCAGTGAATGGTGAATGCACAAGGATAATAAAGAGCTGCTTTGCTGATTGTGAAGTCAGATCGGAGTCCTAGTTCAGTGTCCAAATGTCCATGCTGTAATGCATTATCACATTGTTATATACATGCTCACTAGATTGTGGAAAAGATGTAATCCTGCTCATGTTCTTTAATTTGGGGGCATTAATAAATGATAAAATGAAAACCCATGCATGGTGAGATGACAAGGTTGACATGTACCGTTGACAATTGACATTGTGGATGATGAGCGATTATCAGGGTGAGATGATCAAGCTTTGGTTGAGTTGGTTCTAGCATGAGTTGAACTAACCAATGTGTCGAGTTGGTGTATGTGGTGCAATATGTCTCTCGGTTGTGTTGGTGATCGATGACGAGGGAAAAGGTCAAGAGAAGGTTTGTGTTTATGTACCATGGGCAGTGAAGGACGGACTAGAACGCTTGGACCAAGGGACTGAGGCCGAGACAATCATGGATGATCCAAGTCAAGCATAAGGACGACAAGAGGATTTGCAGAAGTGGTGAAGATGGCATTGACCCAAGTCAAGGTGGGCTCAAGACAAAGTCAAATGAGGGCCACGAAAGAATTTGAGATCGCTGGCCGAGGACGAAGTGGATACAAATTGACATTGGGTGGTTTGATGGTTTCGGCCTTAAAACCATGGGCAAAAGGTTTCTCTGTTCAGTCTCAAAAACCGGGGCAACAAATTAGAGGACACGTGTCATATCATGAAGCTTGTGTCGAGGCGAAACAAGGTCATGAAAGCACCGGGCCCATCCGATGGATGAAGAAAAATATAGACCATTTTGCCCCTTAGGGGTATGTAAGTATTAGGTGCTATGGGTATTTTAGTCTTTTGTCACGGACCAATTTATATGGATGTTGCCCGTTGGCAAGAGAGGCTAGCTAGGAGCTGCAATTGTCTTGATCTAGTTTTTCAAATTCTAGTGGGAGGATGATAGGCGACTGAACCTAGATTGCATTGGTGAATTCCTCGTAATTCAACTGAAGGTTGTTGGTTCAATTTCATGCTCCCATATCTTTCCCACTTGAATTAAAGACAAGATTTCTCTTTTTAGGAAATTTTGAACCTCTTTTCGATGGATTTTTTTACCCAAGGCTTTGGCTGAGATTTTAGCACATTTTTGGAGTGTTTTGGGGGGGTCTTTGGAACTTGGTTATATCATGGCTTGAACCCAAACTCTTATCTACCAAGTTCCCCCTCCAAAACCCCTCTGTTTTTTTCTTCTTTTGGTCAATTTTGTGAAAATTTTTTAACTAAAGTTCTTGGGGTGCTCTTGAATGATTTATTTGTGTTTCGAGGTCTTGGAAATATATATGGGCATGTCCTTCAACAGATTTCACTCAAGCTACTCAAATTCTTGAATTTGAGATTTCTTGACAAAAGTCCAATTTGAGAGAAACATTTCGAAATTCTTGGTCAAGCTTGAACATTTTTTAAAAGATCTCTTGGGAATATCTTCACCATGGGGTTAAAAAAGGTGTGCGGAATTTCATGATTTTAGGCGGTCCTTTGATCAAGATTTGGATTCTTTTTCCCCTTCTTGTTTCTTATTTCTATACGGTGCCTAACTTACACACTTGAGTGTGAAACTTATGGACTTGAGTTGCATAACTTTTGGACATTTGTGCGTAACTTACGGACTTGAGCAAACCTCTGAACTTTGTTGTGTAACTTCTGCACTTTAGCCCTTAAGTGTTGTTCTAACTCATTCTTACTTCCACTTTACCTCTAGGCCTTCCTAGCACTGTTCTCAAAATTTATAGTCACTTTATGGCTATGGGGTATTATATTGCAATAAGAGAAGTGTTTCGGGTGTAATTTACGACATAGGCTAAATTCTTCGTTCATCAAAGAAACTGTGTGGCTAACTTGAGAGTTTTTGGTCCAAATTACAGGGTTTTCAGGCAGCTGTGCAGCAAAATTGGTGTGCTCCTGTGATCAGCTCCTGCCCAGTTGAGCGTGTTCCTGAAGCTGAAACGATTAAGCAAGGGTCTTAAAAAATGGAGTCATACGAGGATTGGAAATATAAAACTGCAGTTACAAATTGCTTAAGAAATTTTTTACTGGCTTGAAGTGGATAGAGACTCCAGACCTCTCACAAATGGTGAGGATTGGCTGCGGAAAAAGCTTAAGCTCCATTGCCTTGGTTTGGCATCACTCGAGAGAACCATTACTCGCTTGAGATCACGGATCACTTACCCGAGGGAGGGTGGTGCAAATACTTCCTTTTTTTCACCAGCACTCTCGGTATAGAAAAAAAGAATAATTTTACTGGAAAGCTGTTGGTGGGTGACCAGGTCATTTCTGACCAAGCTGAGAAACAGGAGCTTGTTTCAGAATCTATGAAAATCTCCTTGGTCCACCTCATGACAGAGAGGTCACGTTTGATCTACCTAGCTTCCATAATTCGCATCATGATTCATTCCATTTAGAGGAGGATTTCTCAGAAGAGGAGATATGGGCAACAATAAGAGATCTGCCAGGTCGATTCTATAAATCTTGTTGGATCTTCATCGAAGGTGATATAATGGCTACCATTGCAGCAATTCAGCAAGGGTTTCATTTTAAGTTCAGGCTCGTCAATACAGCATTCATCACCCTCTTGCCTAAGAAGGCTGATGCCACACAAATGAAGGATTTTAGCCCAATAAGTCTCATCCACAGTTTCACCAAACTGATGGCTAAGGCAATGGCTAATCGTCTTGCTCCTGTTTTGCCCAATCTGGTTTCTATCAGCCAAAGTACTTTTGCGAAAAGTCAGAATATTCATGATAATTATCTTTGTGTCCAACAGATGGCCAAAGTTATCTTTGTGTCCAACAGATGGCCAAAGGTTTGCATAGTAAGAAAGTGGCTCACGTTCTCCTTAAGTTGGACATCTCTGTTGGAATGAATGGACTAGATTGATTAAGCTAACCCTAGCCACATGGGCCATAGAAATATACTCCAACAATCTCAAAGGCTTTCGATTCAATGGCTTGGCCCTTTCTCTTGGAGGTTTTATCGCATCTGGGCTTCGGCTGTCGTTGGTGCTATCTTCTTTGTCTTCTACTGTCAACAGCCCCCGTCTTTTTTATTTTTTAGCCCTTTTTTCGAAAGATTTTCTCAAATACGCCCCTGACGGAAAGATTTCAGAAAATGGACCCTGGGCTTGGCGCCATACACGCTGGCGCCAAGGTAACACAGCTTGGCGCCGTTAACTTTGGCGCCAAGCCCCCATGCCACTTGGCCGACGACGCTGAGTTGGCGCTGACGTGGCAGCACCTTGGCGTCGTCACCATTGGCGCCAAGCTTGGCGCCATCGTCATTGGCGCCAAGCCTGGCGCCACAGACCTGTTACCATATATATCATTTTGTCTCCTAAGTATTTCTAGGTTGTTCTAAGTGATCAAACAGAAAGTCACTGTAAAAACTCTAGAGTTAGTCACATTTCTCAATATCCAAGTCATGGTAAAATTTTAAATTTGTAAATGTCCAAGTCATGTTAAAAAAGCTATTTTTCCATATGTCTACCACATGGTAGTTGGTATTCTAACATATACAGGCCGTAGCAAAAATCCAAATTTATTTGGCTAAGTCTTTAAATTTACTATGGGATAGGGATGGAAATATGGCTAAGTCTGAATTTTTACTGTGATTTGGACATTGATAAATTTAAAAATTTACCATGACTTGGATATTGAAAAAGGGCTTCTTGTTTTGGACTTGGATATTTAAAATTTTACTATGACTTGGACCCTAATTTTACTATAAGATGAAATTTTAAGTCGTGGTAAAAAGGGCTTCATGTTAAGTCATGGAATTAGGGTCCAAGTGATGGTAAAATTTTAAATATCCAAATTCAAGACTTAGCCAAATTCCAAATTATTCATGTTTTGGATTTGGGTCCAATTCATGGTAAAATTTTATAGTAAAATTAACATGAAGCCCTAATTCCATGACTTAACATGAAGCCCTTTTTACTATGACTTAAAATTCCATCTTATAGTAAAATTAGGGTCCAAGTCATGGTAAAATTTTAAATATCCATATTCAAAACATGAAGCCCCCTTTCAATATCCAACTCATGGTAAATTTTTAAATTTTTCAATGTCCAAATCATAGCAATCATAGCAAAAATCCAGACTTAGTCAAATTCTAGCATAGTGAAGTCATAGTAAAATTCAAGACTTAGCCAATTTCTAGGTTGCCCATCATATGGTAAATATCAAGACTTTGCCAAAATTTTGTATGTCTATCTCATAGAAAAATTAGGGTGCAAGTCATGTTAGTTTAGAGCTTTGTATGTCCATCTCACGGTAATATTAGGTAGTCAGGATTTTTGCTGCGGCCTGGATATGTTAGAATACGAACTACCATGCGATAACATCAAATTTGTCAATGTCATGGTAAAATTTCAGACTTAATAAATTTCAACATGTCCCATATCATAGTAAATTTATAGACTTAACAAATTTTCATATGTCCATCTCATGATAAAATTCCAAACTTAAGAAATTTCAACAGCTCGACGCCAAGATCCATAGCGCCAGGCTTGGCGCCATTGACGATGGCGCCAAGCTTGGCGCCAATGGTGACGGCGCCAAGGTGCTGCCACGTCAGCGCCAACTCAGCGTCGTCGGCCAAGTGGCATGGGGGCTTGACGCCAACATCAATGGCGCCAAGCTGTGTTACCTTGGAGCCAGCGTGGATGGCGCCAAGCCCAGGGTCCATTTTCTGAAATCTTTCCGTCAGGGGCGTATTTGAGAAAATCTTTCGAAAAAAGGGCTAAAAAGTAAAAAAGACGGTCAACAGCCCCCACTCAGATCTTGGTCAATGGGGATCCAGGTCCTAACATTGTCCGTCGACGAAGGCTTCGTCAAGGGCATCCTTTGTCTCCGATGCTGTTTATATTGGTTATTTCACTCATTTGCTGGGCCACTCAGTTGGGATTTCTGCAACCTCTTGCAATGGAGTGTGTGCAGCACCGTATCTCTGTCTATGCTGATGATGTTGTCATGTTTTGTTGGCCAAACACTAATGATCTTAACCTCATCAAGCTGCTGGATTTTTTTGGTCAACAATATTTATCATGTTTTCTTTGGATTAGTTGAAACACACAATACATCAAATGTCATGTACTCTTTCGTGAACTTTAGGGTTCTGCTTATTTCAAAGTTGAAACAATTTCCTATTCGATAAGACTGCACAATGAGCATATTAGATGGTGCTAACTAGACAGTAGAACCAGAGGCAATCCCATTGTTTAGCAAAACTATTTAGCATAATTGCATTGTTATTCTTTCTCTAGATGTAAGGCATGGTGACAGTACAATTGTGCAGTCTACAAAAAGTGCAGATTTCCTTATATCTATATGGCAAGATGTTGCGGACTTCATGTGAATATCACTATCACTTTCTGTATTTTTCCAATACTACAATCATGTGATTTCTTTTTCCTTTTTTTGCATTACTTTTTCACACAATTCTGTAACTGCAAAGTGGAAGTTGGGTACAACACAGAGCACAAAATGTTCACCAGACAACTAGTCAAAACACCAGTTTATTTACCATAGATTGAACTTGAAGTATACGCTAGAGCAATCAATAGCAATATTTCTGTGGCAATTGAATATTTCTTTGTGACTCTGCCACTGATCTCGTAAGAACCAATGGTAAGTATAGAAACAATGCACAGAGTAAAGAATCATGTCACTGGATGTTGAACCATTCCTATTTCTACCATTTCTTAGAGAGAGAAAAAAAGCAATGAGCATTATTCTAATTCTTTAGAGATATAATTGAGGAACAATCTGTATCATGAAAAGCAATCCAAAATCAAAGTAGCAGAAGTAAAACCATGAGTAGTTAGTGTGGAAATAGAACAGTAACTTCTTAAATTTTGTACATCTGGGACTATCATAATATCTCTGAAACCTGCATAGCAAATATTTAAGTTTAGATCTTAAGAGAATACTAGATGATAGTAAAATAAATAATGGTGTATATCTTACATGTATTGGCATCTCGGCAATGAGCAGACCACTGTTCTCTTCTAAAGCCTTGAGTGTAGCCACCTCGCCACCAACGGCCATGTTAATCACAATTCCATCTGCACCATTCAAAGGCCATCAGCTACATCAAGGAGCATAAGATGTGAATTGAATCAATATTATCTTAATATACCTGCTGCCAAACATGTTGACATGCGTCTTAAGTAAGCTTCCTGCAAATCTTCAGGTCACACGAGACATCAGAAAAGTAGAACTGGGAGAGCCAGTGAAACTGCGTAACAGAAAAATATATACATATAAAGCAAAAAAAATAGCATGCAAAGGTTCATGGTTTGTGTAGCAAATGGAGTAAAAGGAACAAATATGCACAAAAATGTGGGTAAAGCTCACCTTCTTTGTGGGAAGCTCATAGTTTATCAGCACCCGTGCCATAAGGGGTGCCTCTGCCATCGCTGCCTGAGGCAAGCAAGCATCTGTTGCAACTACAATGCTTAGTTTTGAGCCAGTACTTTCAAGCCTAGAACTTTTGGCAATATTGGTAGCTTTAGTAGTTTGATTCCACTGAATTGTTTCTTGACGAAACTTCTCAAGAACAGATGCACGCTCTGCTTCAGCTTGATCACTATACTGTACATAGAAGACCCATTAGTAATTAGTAATATGTTGATGTTGATGTGAAGTAAAAGCTTCCTAATAGCGAGGATCATAAACCTGTCAGACCTTGTGCAACAATTTCAGGGCACACAACAATATTTATCCTGGTAAACATCATAAATTTTCAGAGAAAATATGCTGGATGAGGCATATTACTTCCAAGCCACCAAGAATTTCAGAGAAAAATGAACAGAAGGAAATACTAGAGCAAGTTACGACTAGGTGGTGAAATTGTGTTTGTGAATTACCAGCGGTGACATTGACACAAAGGAGAGGTTGGCGACGGCAGCACAGACGGCATCAAGCTCATCACGGGAGGAAACACATGTTGCAATCGGCAGCCCACCGCGGCGATCCGCGACAACCCCCAGGAGCTCCAAGAGTGTCCTCTGCGCACAATCACTCAATTAGCATAAATCATCATTAATCGAGATTAACCAAACAGTGGTATCGCAAAACTGCGCACAATCACTCAATTAGTATCGGAGAGATGAAATCCAAGTGCACTGCCGCAACTGCAAACGGAGCGAAGGGAGCGGGGAAAATAGATACGCACCATCTTGAACTGGGTGCGGTCGACGGCGAGGTAGTAGTGACGGCCGGGGCTGGGGACAAAGGGCATCCCAGGAAGGTCAGTTACATATATAAAACGGGGCGCACGATTGAATCGAGGATGCCACAGGTGCAGCTCCCTCACCTGGAATGGCATGGGACCGCTGCAGGGGAGGTCGGGGAGGGCAGAGCGTCAGAAAAATCTGCGGCGGAGCCAGCGACGGCGGTCTGAGACCTCATTGCGGTTCGCCGGAGAGGAAGGGATGTGGATCGTGGAATATTCCTCAACGATGCTTTTTGGGGAAGAAACAAGATTGACTATTGACTATTTTCGTGTCTTAAGATGAGCATATCGAGCAGACCCCTAAGCCATCAAAAACAAATTTGAGAGCCAAAGTAAAAAAATCAACTCCAGCAAAATTTATTACCTACTAGACAAATAAATCTTGCAGGTTAACAAAATAAATAGCAGCCTTAAATTTTATCCTCCAACAATCTCATGTAATAGTTTTCTAAACGTTCAATGCAAAAAAAAAACAACTCTAGCAAAATTTCTAGAGCATCTCCAGAAGTTTGGTATAATTTACATACTACACTAATAGATCTTGCAAGTTAACAAAATAAATAGCAACCATAAATTTTGTCCTTCTCTAACAATTTCATGTAATAGTTTCCTAGATGCTTTGTATTGCGAACCCGAACTGTTTCTAACTGATCAAACCTTTTTAAAATAGTTTCTTTATCTTTTACCACTTTCTCATCTGGAATCCTTTATTTTTTTCGTATACGCATGCGCCTGATTTACTCCGATCTTTCGAGAAAAAACGTTCCTCTTGATTGTGAAAACTTATAAGTTACAAAGGATATTTGTTAACTTTTTACTTTTAAAGAGCTCTTTTTTACCAAACTGTTGGAGGATATTTTTTTTCCTTTTTGCTAATATATATCCAAATAAGAAGTTGTTTTACAAAACTGCTGGAGATATGCTCTAAGGATCTTAAATTTGAGGACCCCTTAAATCTCCCCCTCATCCCTCATTACTAGGGCCCTAGAGGGAGCCCCTACTCTATTGTTGTTTCTGTTTCTCCACTGCATCCGTGTAGATCCGATCAGCTCACCTTCTCTCGACCCAACGAGGCTGCCGATTGCCCGATGCCCGCCATCAGCCTTCACCCTAGGCGAGGCCGCCTCAGTGGCTCCTCCCTTCCTTTAGTGAGGGCGCTCCCTCCTCCGGTGTGGCCTCACAAGCAGCAACTCCTATCCTTCGGCAATGCCTACTCAGCGTGGCAACTCCCTCCTTGGCGTGGTAGGCTCCTCCCTGCTCTGGCGAGGCCTCTCGGCGTGACAACTTCCTCCTCAGCGCAGTTCCTCCCGGCAAGGGTGGCTCCTCCTAGGTGTAGCCACACGCGACGCTCTTTTCTCGGCGCGATGCTCTGTATTATATCGGTAGACAAGCAGAGCAAGGAAAAGGATGATAGATGAGCCCGTCTGTCGTTGTCTATTGCGATGGATTTGGGAGATTATGCTAGACGAGATGAAAAAAATCAGACTCTCAAAAATGAGGGGGCACCCTCACATAAAAAATAGAGGACCTGATTTTAGGGCTCCCGCTGAAGATGCTCGTAGGCCCATTTGATATGCCTGTAAACGCCTCTCTTCTTGGTGCACAAACGAGAGTTAGTGGAGCTTGTCTACATTATTTTGAAAACAAAGATAAAAAATAGAGATGGTAATAGGACATCGATTCTCCATTCTCTGTGTAGTATTTCACTACTAGAGGGAATGGAGATGGGAACAATTTAATCCCTATGAAACTTAAGACATAAAAAATAGTCTTCATCGCTTTCATGAGGACGAGAATAGATCCGTCCATGTTGCCGGCGTGCTCGTCGCGTGAACTTGCTTTTACTTTAAAATAGATCCTTGTTCTGATAAAATCCTATCGAAAGCTCAACACATAACCTGTCCTATTAAAATCCTATCAAAAGCTCAATACATAGCCTAATACAAATAGCAAACTAAATCCTAGTAGTGAAGTTCGGATGATCTATTTTTTCTAGCCTCTTTTGTTCCGTTTGTGTTTGTTTTCTTTCCTAGTCCCATTCTATCCGTTATGATTACGTGAGTTTGGCATTACAGCAAGTATAATAGCGGGGTGTAAGAAGGTTGAATATTAAGGTGGAGGAGGAAGGAGATGAGAGAGAGAAATGGGTTGTAAGTTTACAGCCGGCTTGACACAAGAACCAAGAAACTTTATAACAGAGATAAATGGACCATGTATTAATAGTAAATAATTAGCTACTATATGAGTGGGTTGAAAGGTAGGTTGCAAAGATCCTTATAGCCAGTAATCGGTTGTATTATTAGCCTTGCTCTTAGAGCAGGTTAGTTTGTAGGTCAAACCGTGATATAGGTACTATTTAGGCCATGTTTGGATTCTCTCCTCTAAACTTTGAATCTCTAAACTTTAGAGTTAAAGCTCCAAACAGGTGGTTTAAAGTTAGCTCTAAACTTTGACCCACTTTATATTGGAGCTTTAGACTTTAAAAGTGATCTAAAGTGCTCTAAAGTTTTTAAAGCTCTAAACTTTAGAGGTAGGGATCCAAACATGCACTTAGGATGCAAACCACACGACCAAAGCCGCTAAAAGCATCTCCAACGCTATCCTAATACCTCCGCTATCTGAGGACAATAAGCAAGGCCCTGCAGGCGTAAATTTTTTTTTATTTTTAACACTTTTAAAAAACTATTTTTAATTTTAGCACCGAAAATATTTTTTTATATCTAACACTTTTGGCCGCTCCCCACGTGAGGGAGCGACATTTGAACTTTGTCGCTGTCACGGAACCGCCCAAATTATAAGAGCAAAAGTACAAAAACAATCGCCAGAGCAATTAATTTCCCGTACTTAAGCTCCTATAACCCCGGTAGTCCAATAAAATCCCGAGGGATTTCAAACCAACCAACATACAAGCCAAGATCGTAGTGGTCCAACATAACAGGTCATATGTTACATCCATTTCTTAAGTAATTCAACATATATCGGAGTTCAGTAGAGTTATTACAACTCAAGTTCAAAAGTAGCGGAAGCAAAGTAGTTTGAAAACTAATATCACCTTAGTTCAAATACATGCCAGTACCAAGGTCAATTTCCAACAAAAGCATGAGAGATAAGATAGCTCAGAAGGATCATGCCCATGATCACACTCCGCCACAACAGCCGGAGTCTTCCAATTCTTGCAGTAGCTATGATACATCACAACCTGCAACAAGTGGGAATAAACCCTGAGTACGAGAAGGTACTCAGCTAGACTTACCCGTCATAAACCAGAAATAATGACACCAAGGAGTATGCAAGGCTTTCTTTCAGTGGGCTAGCTTGACTCATTTGCGAAAAGCATAAGTTATCATGAATAAACTAATTTAAGTCCTTTTGCATCATATTTATTACAACCTATTCAATCTAGGTAAGCACCTATGCTAAAGCAATCACTTGATTAACCATTAACATCAAAGGTTACCATCTCAGGTTTAGCATTTCCAACATTATCCACATAACCATCTGTGTTCCATCATCATTACTACGATGCAGTAACTCGAGTCAAGTGCTCACTATCCAGGAGCGATGGCGATTCGAATCGATTATTAACCAGCTGGTAATTTATTCCTCACACAAACCTCACTCACCCGCTAAAGTGAGGTATTGGTCACCGAGTCAACCATTCAGGTAAAGTCGCGAGCTTGCCAGGAACCACATGTACCCGGGGGCCGCCCGACTGCTCTTTGGCCTTATCATCGCGCCCCCGTTTCCTGCCACTACTGCTCCGGTACAGTGCGTTGCGGGCAATCCACTCGGCCCGAACAATCTCCCGGCTTCGCGGTCGAAAGGTACTTTATTCGGCCAGCTAAATGTGAGGCATGCGTTCAACATGACTCGAGGCCCAACAACGGTCGGTCCTTAATCGACACAGGCGGAAACTACAAGCACCCCAGAACCCTGTCTGGTTGCCCCATACTTATTCCGCCCGGTCTCCAATTATTCATCAACACTTGGTTATTTCCAGGATATCATCCATTCCATAGCTAAAGTATTCCAGTAACCACCTATAGTTGCCGGTGACAGGAAATCACCGATTGCTACCGGTCTAAGCAGGGCTAAGCAATATTTTCGATCTCGAACCAAAATAGGATTTCAGGCATATTTGTGGGACAAGGAAAAGGATATATATGCAGCAAGTGTTTTCAATCAACTCCTATAACTTAATGCAACAATACATATATAACATATATATACTCAATTGCTTTTGTAAAGTAGGAGGCTTAGAATGCTCCGGGGCTTGCCTGGGATCAAACACTGGGTTAGTGATTGACAGATGACACTCGCTCGGCGAGCATCTCCCAACCCGACACTTGTTTAGTCCTTCCATCTTCGGGATAGGTCCACCAAACACCGTCTTCAGGTTTGGCTTCAACATCTCATCCTTCACGTGATGCATCTAGTGAACCTAAATGAGATGCAAGATGCATGCGTATGAATATGATGAATGGTAACACAAGATGTATCACATAATCATTCATGTAAACACACGATTAAGACATAGACACCAAAAGCTAATTAACTAACATCACATAACCAATTAAAGAGGGCAAGCACATTAAGCATAACACAAACTTAACAAGATCACAAGTATCTTAACTTGACCATCATCAAGGGTATAAGCCACACTTAGCAACACATGGAGTAAACAACCATAACTAGCATCTGACAATTTCTGGACTGCAAACAATATCTACATGTTTGGATCATAACTAGAGTTATACAAATCCAATAGCCATGCAACAAGACATTCTGGAAAGCTTATGAAATTGTCCATAATTCATCTTTAATCATCTTAGCATGATTCTCAAGTTAACCAAGTCAAACATGCATAATTACAGAACCTGGTCCAGAGATTCCAGAAAACAACTATTTCTGGAACCCAACTTGAAACAGTCATTACTCACAAACTATAAGGCCAAATGCCACCAAAATTTAACACAAGCTAGATTAATGAGTTATCTACAACTTTGTTATAAACATGTTTCTCATCAAACATCATTTTCATGGTGCAATTACCAAAGTCCCAGAAACTGTCCAGGAAAGCATCAATTGCAAGAATAAATATTAACTTACATTCCAAACATACATTTGGCCACAACCAATGTAACCATCATAAATTGCATATTAAATGATCACCAAAAAGCATAGTACTCATCATTAAATAATTTCTTTTAATGCATTTCTTAATTTATTTAAATAGCAAGGTGAAATAATAAACATATATCAAAAGTCCATAATAAAATCTATAAAACTTACAGTAGTTCTTACATACACGCAATAGTCTACTGTACAAATTTCAAGCCATTTGGACATGTATATCAACCTCTACGAAAAAGACAAATGGTTATTGCAAGAATTCATGTGAGAGCAAGATATACTAATAACTCACTCAAATGGCAACCAAAATTCATGAAATTTTTACCACACATCAATCATCACATGAGTAGCATGCCACAAAAATTTCACTTTATTTGGAGCCCTAGATCTACAGTTATGAAAATGACAAATACATCTAGCAATGAAAACCTAGCTGCACAAATCCATTTTTACAGAGAAAACTTTAAACTACAACATGCCATATTATAGATCTAGTGCATAGAGAATTTCACAAGGATTCCAAAAAGTCCTCATTTGCTATTTTACGATTTTTCTACAATTTACTATGATTTTCCAAAGTTCCTGCAAAAATAATTACGAATCAGTCCTCGCGGCACTATTCATCTGAGTCTATGACAGTGCAGTTAGCCCCCCAGATTTAGTCGAATTCTCGGATGAGGTCCCTGTCGCGAATCACAGTAAGGGAGGTGGCAGAGCTCGTCACCATCGGCCGGAGGAGGCACGTCGGCGGCGGTGGAGGTGGCGGCGGAGCACGAGCAGGCCCGCGCGCACTCGCCGGTGGCCTCGGCTCGGCCGGAGGTGGTCCGTGGCTTGCCGGCCACGCAAGCATGGAGGCACGGGGCTGTGGCCGCGCCGGCGACTGCATACAGCGGCGCCGAAGCTCGGAGAAGTGGCGCGCCGGGTACAGCACAGGGTGGCGACTCCGATGGCGGTGCCGGTTGAGCGCGGGGAGGGACGGAGAGGCGGGAACGGCGGAGCAGGCAGCGAGCTCGGCGCGCGGCCATGGCGGGCGGCGCTCTGGTGCGCGCGCGCGGCGAGAACAGGAGCGGGGAGGGCGATGCAGGGGTGCTCGGGCGTCCACATTTTGATGGCAGGGGCGCGGGGCACGCGGCAGCGGCCAGCAGAGGGAGCGTGACGCGCGGCAGCCATGGAAGGGCGTGAACTCGTGCATGGAGGACGCGTCGGCAAAACAGCGAACACGTGGTGTGCGACGCTGTGCCCGTGTTGGAGGCCGAGTTCGGGCTAGCTCTGGACCGAATCTAGAAATGGGCCAAAAAGCAAAGTTGTTCCTCTCCTAATGCTCTACATTTTTCATTAAGGGGGTTCAGCCATTAGCAAAACATATTAGAAGATAAATGTATGTCAAAACAGCAGTGTCAACACCTTGACGGTAGTCACGGAAACTCGCTTTCGGTGGTCAAAACTTCTTCAAACTGAATCCAACTTTTTGTATGCTCTTCACCAAGGTGTAAACTCCAACTTTTGTTTTTGTACCAAATCAAGTTGCTTAACAAAATTTGGAGAACGCGGAATGCCAACGTCGTTGCTTAGTGAAACTCCAGACTTAGAATAATTCTAAGTGTTGAAATCAGCAGCAGGTTCCAACTTCGAGCCTCTGTTTGACTTATTTTCAAGTTGATCTAGCTCTTGACCATTAAATAAAGTTTGTTCTACACAAGATGAACTATAACTTTTGTTTAAGGTCCAACATCAAAACTGGTATAGAAACTATATTTCTACTTTGACCAAAGTAGGATCACGATAAAGCTTAAATTATCCTTTTTGATCAATTGGAGCATTTTCTGGGCATTTGCTCAACACGAACCTTTCTTGACTTTTGTTGTAGAGTCCATCTAGAGTCATTTGGGCAAGGTTGCAAGATTTTAGTGATGATCTATATTTCCATCCACTTAATAATGCAATTCCAGCACTTAGTAAAGTCATTCCAACAAGCATATAACTTATCATTTCATGTGACTTTTTGATTCCAAACGTCATGAAACTTTTCCAGTGACCAATATAGATAGGTACTAAGGTGAGACACCTGAAGATATTGTAATAACACCACCCAAGCATATATATTGAAAACTGCATATATGTAAAGCAATGGTGTAGCATCCAAGTTTAGGTTGGGGCTCCTGTCCATATGTTGACCTTGACATCCTCATCTCCACTTAATCTATCATGTTTAAGCTCAAACCCACTGCTTAACTGGTGGCAAACACCTCGGGTGTTACAGCCCTCCCCCCTTAAAAGAATCGCGTCCCGAGATTCGGTGCGAAGAACTTTCCAAGGGAAGAGAAATATGTTATCCAATTCCAACATCTGCAAGTGCATTAGGCTACTTAGCTTCAAGTAGCAGAGAGGCTAATTTGGAAGATAACTTTCTGGTACTCACGCTACACAGAAACTTTTGTCTAAAGAATTTCCTTCACAGACTTCCATGAAGTATTGTTACTTTAGGAGGAATCCAAGACAATACGGTACTTCGTTCATGGTGCACAGAGGGTACTACGAGCATGGACTAATTACTCATAGCATTTACTTTTCTAGTGGCATAACATGTGCAACTTCCGATAAGGGTTGGATCCATATACGAGATAATCATTCTTTGAGGCTATCAGAAACCATCTAACCAATAGACAAGGTCTATACCGTTCATAGATGACTCACTCATTCAAATGCCAACGGATGGAGAATTACATATTTCTCCACGTGTGCAGTTCTCTTTCTCTGATGCCAACACTGTATTATCTGAGTCTATTGAGGGAACAATGAAAATGATAGCTGACTCTGTCGGTACTGGATGTCTGCCAAATGTTACCTAAGAAGATTCTCTTATACAAAGGCACATAGGGGTGCAATTAGTCTTTCCAAGGGTACTGAGGGTTGTCTAACAGCAAGATACCTATCAATTGCAAGTTCTTGGCATGCATTACAAACATAACCTTCCGATGCGAAGGATGATCGCAGCCAACAGAGAAATCACCGATTCTGTATCCTTTTGTTTTCTGTTCATATCACATAAACTACTGCTCCAATATGCACAAATATTGGTGGGCATATAGATCCATGGGTCTTCTAACTACTCGCCAAAATTGAGCTCAAACGGACACCATTTGACTATCCAACAACCCATCCACCAAAATAGCTCTGTTCTGAAATGGTAGTAAACCAAGCTGACAAGACATCTTTCAAATCCTATGTTTTACTCAACCAATACTCATACCAACTTAAGACATTGAAGGGTCCTAAGCAAGGAATGAGGTTACTAAGTTTGGGGTCAATCCAACTTCGTTTGGGTCACTAACCGTTGGCGTGAAGATAACCGGTGTAGTGCCACAAAATTCTGGACAGATTTCGTGTTCTTCCTTTTCTTTTGCTTCACATGTTAAGGTGTGTGTTTTGCACTCTCTGATCTTTCTCATAGTAGCAGAAGCCTTTCTCTAGCTGAGAAGGGAGGCTATAGTCTTCCTGACATGTTTCTCAGGGAACAAGTTCAACCGTTGATTTAGTCACCAATCTTGACGATGCACAAGCATTGGAGTTGTGGGCTGTTTTCCCAGAGCACAAAGCATCATTCCACATGGAGGGCATCCCTATGTAGATAAGAAACCATTCCTGAATATTTTTTGGCACTTCGTCCAATAGAACCTTGAACCAAAACTGTTCGTGGTACTTCGGGGCACAATGATGCAGATCAAAACTATGGACATGCTTTCTCTAGTTCTTCACATGGCTAATACAACATCTTGTACTATATACGTGATTGTCCAAGATGGAATTGACTTGATAGCGCATTTGGAGAAGATGCAACACCTGCATTGCTGACCGGCTTCATGGCTTCTTTGCTTACTATTGTTCGTCGAGACATAGCTATCACAGCTATCGAAGAATCGTTACTTGGCTGGAGATTAACCTTCTTACTGGTAACTAATCAGTTGTCTCTCAATTCTCAAAGTTCCAACCTTTACTCTTGACCACCACAATAATTACAGTCGAAGCACAAACAAGTGGTCGGCATCGAAGTCTACAGATAAGGAGTCACACCAGAGAGAGTTGATTTCATCTGTATGACTGTCATCTACACAAGGATCAAGACTTTGATAGTTAGGTCATATGCACCATGTGACGATCGGTTCTTTTCCAATGGATAACTTGTCCAATCATTTAGTGTTAGGTGCCCATTCGATTCAACAAGGATGACATACATTGTTCAATCGATGACCGACGTCGTACAAGGACACTTCAGAGAGTCACTTGTCTACCACCTCTTGTAGTCTGTTAATGTTTATGTCGATGACTGTTCTTCAAAGGTCATCTTCTTAGCAACTTTAAGGGATATCTACTACATAAGGTCTAAGATATGAATCTTCAGATAAGATATAGGGAGATAACCAAGGAAAATGATCACGAGAAATAACACATCGGTTGTCGTTTCATAATGGATCATGACTAGCAACCCTGATACCAGCGCGTGCCGAGCAGCACAACCTTGTGTGCGCGCCCATAGGAGGCTCTCGGTTTCGTCGCGACACCATAGAATGCTAATCATAACACCATTATTAAACGCACAAACAAAGTGGAATTTCAAGTGGCACCGATTGGGTGGTAAGAACAAGTACCAGACAAGGGGGGAGTAGCAAGCAAGGGTAGTTACAAGGTTTAGAGTCAACAAGGAGGCGATCCAAAGATTAAAACACAGCGCAAGGGAACATAGCTTAATTGTCGAAGACAACTGAGCAAGGGTTCTCGGTCACGTTGGACAACAACATGAGATCAAGATTAATAATGTTGAGAGACGTTAGAAGTTGAGATGGACTTTAGCAGACTTCTAGAACAAAATGGTACACCGATCAGAGATTGGGTTGATAAGATAGCCACCTGATTTCGCAAGCAAAGATTTCTAGATCAGACGACGAGAGATTAGCGTTGCTCGTATCATCTGTAGGAGAGACAATCGGGAGGTCCAACATGGAATTGGGTATGGTCTCCAAAACTTGGCAAGCAACAACTGTGGTCAAGATCGACGTTCGTTAGGACTTAACTTGGTTGGTCAATGGAACAAGTGCATTCTCCAAAAGGTAGCGGACGTCCAAGGCCTAAGCAAACATATAAGGGGACTACGCTAGGGCCTACGGTTCAAGCAAGGCATGGATACGAAAATATTCAAGGGCTAGCAACCACGTTTACAGGCTCTGGCTCCTACGAGAGAATCTAATTAGAGACGACGACCATGCGATTACGTAACGTGAGCGTTGTTCTAGGATAAAGCATCTTCAACACTCACATGCTCACCGAGGACAAAAGAGAGGTCAACTATGACACTACCTAGATAACAAGCATCTACACCGCATCACAGTTTTAAGTGGACACTTGAGATTATTAGTCAGGTTAGCTTAAGCATCCAATACTAAGCATAAGGTTCACACCTAACAAGCATTTTTCAACAAGAACTAACTACAAGTTTAGCCAAAACAAAAGTATGCTAAAGTAATCAACTTAGTGCATACACATCAATCACAAGTTACTTATTTATTAGGACAAAGGTGGGAGGAACATAGTTATATGCACAAAGCAACAATCATGATGATGCATGCTTCGTCTTATTCGTCCTCACAAGATTGCCAGCCTAAGGTGGCAATCACGTTCTATGTCGGTGGCATAACACGCATTCTCTCGATATAGAGCTAGTCGTCAACTACATTCAACTTACGCATTCGTGGTTAGCGTACCTGCAGAAAATTTCATTGCAGCCCAACAATTCCCAATATAGCACACAATGAAAGCAGTAAACTAAATACTCTCCATACATACATCCCCTGATGCATATACTTCGGTATCAAAGCTACCCAACAAATGTACCCACAATTAAGTACTTTCATAATTACATGGTTAAACATGTAATTATGTCAGTAACCATAGCTAACTCTCCCCTAGACCGATGGTTGAACGGTCATGCTCTCCCAACTCACACTTACCTTGGCGTAGGTGCGACGTTGCAAGAATGTAACTCTAGCGACATATATGGCTATTTCATATATGAAGGTTACCACTACCATTCGACCACAGGGTAACGGTGCGGTCAAGTTATCACTCATACATACCTTGGCTTGGGCGTAGATACAAAAATTTAAAACCCCCAAGTTAGTACTTAATTAAGCCACCTAAGGGTCCTTAATGGGGCATAAAGGAAATGACCACTGGCATACTTACATTTAAAATTCAGATTTGAACAAACCTATATATGCAGTAGCTATAAGTTGTCAAAACTGAGTTTTGCAAACAAAAACCTTTGTTTTCAATACACATATGACATGTTTAGTGTTGAACCTTGCTCCGATACCAGCTGTCACGGAACCGCCCAAATTATAAGAGCAAAAGTACAAAAACAATCGCCAGAGCAATTAATTTCCCGTACTTAAGCTCCTATAACCCCGGTAGTCCAATAAAATCCCGAGGGATTTCAAACCAACCAACATACAAGCCAAGATCGTAGTGGTCCAACATAACAGGTCATATGTTACATCCATTTCTTAAGTAATTCAACATATATCGGAGTTCAGTAGAGTTATTACAACTCAAGTTCAAAAGTAGCGGAAGCAAAGTAGTTTGAAAACTAATATCACCTTAGTTCAAATACATGCCAGTACCAAGGTCAATTTCCAACAAAAGCATGAGAGATAAGATAGCTCAGAAGGATCATGCCCATGATCACACTCCGCCACAACAGCCGGAGTCTTCCAATTCTTGCAGTAGCTATGATACATCACAACCTGCAACAAGTGGGAATAAACCCTGAGTACGAGAAGGTACTCAGCTAGACTTACCCGTCATAAACCAGAAATAATGACACCAAGGAGTATGCAAGGCTTTCTTTCAGTGGGCTAGCTTGACTCATTTGCGAAAAGCATAAGTTATCATGAATAAACTAATTTAAGTCCTTTTGCATCATATTTATTACAACCTATTCAATCTAGGTAAGCACCTATGCTAAAGCAATCACTTGATTAACCATTAACATCAAAGGTTACCATCTCAGGTTTAGCATTTCCAACATTATCCACATAACCATCTGTGTTCCATCATCATTACTACGATGCAGTAACTCGAGTCAAGTGCTCACTATCCAGGAGCGATGGCGATTCGAATCGATTATTAACCAGCTGGTAATTTATTCCTCACACAAACCTCACTCACCCGCTAAAGTGAGGTATTGGTCACCGAGTCAACCATTCAGGTAAAGTCGCGAGCTTGCCAGGAACCACATGTACCCGGGGGCCGCCCGACTGCTCTTTGGCCTTATCATCGCGCCCCCGTTTCCTGCCACTACTGCTCCGGTACAGTGCGTTGCGGGCAATCCACTCGGCCCGAATAATCTCCCGGCTTCGCGGTCGAAAGGTACTTTATTCGGCCAGCTAAATGTGAGGCATGCGTTCAACATGACTCGAGGCCCAACAACGGTCGGTCCTTAATCGACACAGGCGGAAACTACAAGCACCCCAGAACCCTGTCTGGTTGCCCCATACTTATTCCGCCCGGTCTCCAATTATTCATCAACACTTGGTTATTTCCAGGATATCATCCATTCCATAGCTAAAGTATTCCAGTAACCACCTATAGTTGCCGGTGACAGGAAATCACCGATTGCTACCGGTCTAAGCAGGGCTAAGCAATATTTTCGATCCCGAACCAAAATAGGATTTCAGGCATATTTGCGGGACAAGAAAAAGGATATATATGCAACAAGTGTTTTCAATCAACTCCTATAACTTAATGCAACAATACATATATAACATATATATACTCAATTGCTTTTGTAAAGTAGGAGGCTTAGAATGCTCCGGGGCTTGCCTGGGATCAAACACTGGGTTAGTGATTGACAGATGACACTCGCTCGGCGAGCATCTCCCAACCCGACACTTGTTTAGTCCTTCCATCTTCGGGATAGGTCCACCAAACACCGTCTTCAGGTTTGGCTTCAACATCTCATCCTTCACGTGATGCATCTAGTGAACCTAAATGAGATGCAAGATGCATGCGTATGAATATGATGAATGGTAACACAAGATGTATCACATAATCATTCATGTAAACACACGATTAAGACATAGACACCAAAAGCTAATTAACTAACATCACATAACCAATTAAAGAGGGCAAGCACATTAAGCATAACACAAACTTAACAAGATCACAAGTATCTTAACTTGACCATCATCAAGGGTATAAGCCACACTTAGCAACACATGGAGTAAACAACCATAACTAGCATCTGACAATTTCTGGACTGCAAACAACATCTACATGTTTGGATCATAACTAGAGTTATACAAATCCAATAGCCATGCAACAAGACATTCTGGAAAGCTTATGAAATTGTCCATAATTCATCTTTAATCATCTTAGCATGATTCTCAAGTTAACCAAGTCAAACATGCATAATTACAGAACCTGGTCCAGAGATTCCAGAAAACAACTATTTCTGGAACCCAACTTGAAACAGTCATTACTCACAAACTATAAGGCCAAATGCCACCAAAATTTAACACAAGCTAGATTAATGAGTTATCTACAACTTTGTTATAAACATGTTTCTCAGCAAACATCATTTTCATGGTGCAATTACCAAAGTCCCAGAAACTGTCCAGGAAAGCATCAATTGCAAGAATAAATATTAACTTACATTCCAAACATACATTTGGCCACAACCAATGTAACCATCATAAATTGCATATTAAATGATCACCAAAAAGCATAGTACTCATCATTAAATAATTTCTTTTAATGCATTTCTTAATTTATTTAAATAGCAAGGTGAAATAATAAACATATATCAAAAGTCCATAATAAAATCTATAAAAATTACAGTAGCTCTTACATACACCCAATAGTCTACTGTACAAATTTCAAGCCATTTGGACATGTATATCAACCTCTACGAAAAAGACAAATGGTTATTGCAAGAATTCATGTGAGAGCAAGATATACTAATAACTCACTCAAATGGCAACCAAAATTCATGAAATTTTTACCACACATCAATCATCACATGAGTAGCATGCCACAAAAATTTCACTTCATTTGGAGCCCTAGATCTACAGTTATGAAAATGACAAATACATCTAGCAATGAAAACCTAGCTGCACAAATCCATTTTTACAGAGAAAACTTTAAACTACAACATGCCATATTATAGATCTAGTGCATAGAGAATTTCACAAGGATTCCAAAAAGTCCTCATTTGCTATTTTACGATTTTTCTACAATTTACTATGATTTTCCAAAGTTCCTGCAAAAATAATTATGAATCAGTCCTCGCGGCACTATTCATCTGAGTCTATGACAGTGCAGTTAGCCCCCCAGATTTAGTCGAATTCTCGGATGAGGTCCCTGTCGCGAATCACAGTAAGGGAGGTGGCAGAGCTCGTCACCATCGGCCGGAGGAGGCACGTCGGCGGCGGTGGAGGTGGCGGCGGAGCACGAGCAGGCCCGCGCGCACTCGCCGGTGGCCTCGGCTCGGCCGGAGGTGGTCCGTGGCTTGCCGGCCACGCAAGCATGGAGGCACGGGGCTGCGGCCGCGCCGGCGACTGCAGACAGCGGTGCCGAAGCTCGGAGAAGTGGCGCGCCGGGTACAGCACAGGGTGGCGACTCCGATGGCGGTGCCGGTTGAGCGCGGGGAGGGACGGAGAGGCGGGAACGGCGGAGCAGGCAGCGAGCTCGGCGCGCGGCCATGGCGGGCGGCGCTCTGGTGCGCGCGCGCGGCGAGAACAGGAGCGGGGAGGGCGATGCAGGGGTGCTCGGGCGTCCACATTTTGATGGCAGGGGCGCGGGGCACGCGGCAGCGGCCAGCAGAGGGAGCGTGACGCGCGGCAGCCATGGAAGGGCGTGAACTCGTGCATGGAGGACGCGTCGGCAAAACAGCGAACACGTGGTGTGCGCCGCTGTGCCCGTGTTGGAGGCCGAGTTCGGGCTAGCTCTAGACCGAATCTAGAAATGGGCCAAAAAGCAAAGTTGTTCCTCTCCTAATGCTCTACATTTTTCATTAAGGGGGTTCAGCCATTAGCAAAACATATTAGAAGATAAATGTATGTCAAAACAGCAGTGTCAACACCTTGACGGTAGTCACGGAAACTCGCTTTCGGTGGTCAAAACTTCTTCAAACTGAATCCAACTTTTTGTATGCTCTTCACCAAGGTGTAAACTCCAACTTTTGTTTTTGTACCAAATCAAGTTGCTTAACAAAATTTGGAGAACGCGGAATGCCAACGTCGTTGCTTAGTGAAACTCCAGACTTAGAATAATTCTAAGTGTTGAAATCAGCAGCAGGTTCCAACTTCGAGCCTCTGTTTGACTTATTTTCAAGTTGATCTAGCTCTTGACCATTAAATAAAGTTTGTTCTACACAAGATGAACTATAACTTTTGTTTAAGGTCCAACATCAAAACTGGTATAGAAACTATATTTCTACTTTGACCAAAGTAGGATCACGATAAAGCTTAAATTATCCTTTTTGATCAATTGGAGCATTTTCTGGGCATTTGCTCAACACGAACCTTTCTTGACTTTTGTTGTAGAGTCCATCTAGAGTCATTTGGGCAAGGTTGCAAGATTTTAGTGATGATCTATATTTCCATCCACTTAATAATGCAATTCCAGCACTTAGTAAAGTCATTCCAACAAGCATATAACTTATCATTTCATGTGACTTTTTGATTCCAAACGTCATGAAACTTTTCCAGTGACCAATATAGATAGGTACTAAGGTGAGACACCTGAAGATATTGTAATAACACCACCCAAGCATATATATTGAAAACTGCATATATGTAAAGCAATGGTGCAGCATCCAAGTTTAGGTTGGGGCTCCTGTCCATATGTTGACCTTGACATCCTCATCTCCACTTAATCTATCATGTTTAAGCTCAAACCCACTGCTTAACTGGTGGCAAACACCTCGGGTGTTACAGTCGCTCCCCACGTGAAGGAGCGGCAATTGTGATGACCTAGCATAGATCGATACATGGACTGGGTCTGCCGCTCCCCCTAGAGAAGCGGCAAGGCTGCCGCTCCCCAGATCAGGGAGCGGCAAGCCTGCCGCTCCCAAATCAGGGGGCGGTTCTTGTCCGGCCTTCCTTGTCAGTAGTTGTCACTTCTGGTGCTGGTGGCAGCCTGGCAGGTCCTGTCAGAGTTGTACATACAGCCAGCCATACAGGCGGCGGCCGGCTGCTGCTGATGATAATTTTGGTCCATATCCATCCGCTGCTATTGCTGTGCTGTGCTGTGGAAGGAAATTTTGTTAGGGCCTGTTTAGTTCCCATGCAAATCTAAAATATTTCCTCTTCCACCCATTACATCAAATATTTGGACACATGCATAAAGTATTAAATGTAGGTAAAAAAATAACTAATTGCACAGTTTGTCTGTAAATGTCGAGATGAATCTTTTGAGCCTAGTTACTTCATAGTTGGATAATATTTGTCAAATAGCAACGAAAAATACTACAAGAACTTTTCACCCACTTTCCACCAACTAAACACACCCTTAGTTCGCGTCACTTTTCCTTGTACTGCATGTTGTTCCTGTGTGCTGTTATCAACAGGTTAACAGTCTTGCGTAGTACTCCCTTCGTATAAGAAAGAATGTAATTCTAGCACAGTATCATGGTTTTGTATCTTAAGTTCGATCAATTATAGATAAAAAAGTATCAATATTTATGATATCAAATAAATATTATTAGATTAATTACGAAATGTATTTTTATAATAAATTATTTTGGAGCCGTAAATGTGAATAGTATTTGCTAGAAATTTAGTTAAACGTGAACTACTTTTGCTGGCACGCAACACGTAGTTGCATTCTTTTTTAGACGGAGGTAGTACTAGGGCCCTATTTAGTTCCAAGGAATTTTGCAAAATTTTTCAACATTCCCCGTCACATCAAATCTTTGGACACATACATGAAGCATTAAATATAGATAAAAAAATAAAACTAATTACACAGTTTAGACGAAATGGACGAGACGAATCTTTTAAGCCTAATTAGACCATGATTGGACACTAATTGTCAAATAACAACGAAATTTGCTACAGTATCATTTTGTAAAAAAATTTGCATCTAAACCGGCCCTAGTAATGAAAGACCATGAATCGGAAACATGAACTCACTGACTCACTGACTGATACAGATATGGTACACCCATTACTTGCTACGAGGTAATATCTTAAATAAATCTGAGCCATTGATTTTTTTAGATTTTAAATGAATTAATAAATCTAGAAAAATAAAAAAATATCCTCAAATCCCTCTAATCACGAGAGATGTGGGTGGGCACGCAACCGCTTCCTTGTTCACGTGCATGGCCGTATTCTTTCTTTCATGACTGTCGCTGTATTCTTCCTTCTGCATAATATTTTTTTGTCTTAGAAGTGGTCAATTTTTTTATAATATTAAGTTATGTTAAAAAGGTACACTGGTCACGTTTCATCCTCAACTAAAAAACATATGTTACATACATGAAAAATATCGACATCTAGCACGTTAATTGAGCTGTGGACTTTAGCAATTTAGTACATGTTACAAACCAACACGGTACATAATCGAGTGTGCACATACACACAAACATTTAAATCTGGTTGCGTGCCTGAGTTACAAGTGCATCAAAAAATTGTTAGTTTATTCTAATTAAGTTATGTTGTATTCAAAGTTTCAAAATAAAAAGATTCACCATATCTAATAGATCATGTGTGCATCAATTAGATTAAACAAGGATCTTTGCATCTAAAACTTTCTTTATTTCACCTATTACCTCATAGAAAGTAATAGATGATTTCAACCATCCGATCTCATTAAATGAACGGCTCACAGTCATTTGGGTGTACCACAACAAAGCCCAACAAACATTGCTTGGGACTTGGGAAATGCGATATCTGAATTGTGAATTGTGATGATGGAGTGGCGCTCTACTCCTACTCGGAATATGCACGCAACATCTTCACAATTCGCAACATCTTCAGACTTGGGTGACCAAACTGAAGATGTTGCCGAGCCGTCCAAAAATTCAACGCGGATGGATGATCTAGTACAGCTTATAGTTTCTTTTTTTCTCTCTCTTTGGGTTTTGGTCTTGTATTCATGTTTTGGCCGATTGCGATGGATGATCTATCTGATCGGGTTGACCGAACTGACTGACGTGACCCAGCCGCTAACCTGCATCATCGACAATATACTAGTATTTTTTTTCTCTGACGACCAACCAAAAGCTAGCTGGAGTACGCAGCACAAGCCATAGCAGCAGATTGACTCCTGCTGCCGCTGCAGTGCGGCGCGGAAATGAGTTGATCGATCTGCTGCCCAAAGACAACTGGATAAGCACAAGCTCTTCCACAGACTCGCGCGGGACAAAAACAACACCGTCCCCCTGCCGCTCCCTGATCTGGGGAGCGGCAGCCTTGCCGCTCCTCCAGGGAGAGAGCGGCAGCCCCATGCCCGCGTGGCACTACTGTCACGTCAGCAGTCTTGCCGCTCCTCGACGTGGGGAGCGGCAAAGTTGAAATGCCGCTCCCTCGTGTGGGGAGCGGCTAAAAGTGTTAGGTATAAAATAAAAAAAAGTTTCGGTGCTAAAATTAAAAATAATTTTTAAAAAGTGTTAAAAATAAAAAAAAATCGCAGGCGTGATGCAGTCCTGAAAACGGTGGAGTTCTGAAATTTTTTTGGATCAGTGCAGAAAGACCTGGAGATGCTAAGAAATAATCTTGCTGCATTACAGGTAGCTGGTGCGGATGATGTTGCTGTTAGAGAAGTGACAAGGCAAATGAATGAACTGCTCTGTCGTGAAGAGATGTTGTGGACAGCGATCCAAAGTCTCTTGGCTCAAGGAGGGAATCAAATCACAAAGTATTTTTTTATCAACGGTGCGGCTTGGCGTGCTAGGAAAAATAATATCCATAAGCTAAGGAACTGTTTAAATCCATTAGTACTAAACATACATTAGCAGCTAAAGTTAGTATTAGTATATCCAAATAGACCTGCTAATTATTAGCTAGAGAGCCGCTAACTATTAGTTCCATCAGTAGGTTTCGAGTTGCTAAGAGCATCTCCAAGAGTTTTTCTAAAACTCACTCTCTAAGAGTTATTTGCATATAAACCGATTTCTATACCTTTTCATTCTCCAACAGTTTTTCTATATCTTATGTATACTCTAAAGAGTCATTCTCATTTTCTATCTTTGGCTAGCGAGTAAAATCCAAAACAGAATAACTGTTGGATGGTGTTTTTTTTCATCAAAATCTCTATTTCTAGAAATTAGGAAAGATATGAAGAGTCTCTTGGAGTTGCTCTAATATGTGCTAATAGTTTATATACACCTTTAACTTATTATCCAACCACCTATTAGCAGGTGAATCTAAACGCGCCCCTACTAGCTAAAAGTTGCAACTATTAGATATTAGCTATTAGCTAATGAATCTAAACAGACCTTAAAAAGTGGGGATGGCGTTTGGTGCCAGACCAGCGAGGTATGGAACGTCTTATTAAATCGTACTTTGATGAACTTTGTAGAAAGGACCCCAATGTGGGGATCCTGATGTTCTAACCTCTCTGTTTGAGTGTTGCGTTAGCGAAGAAATGAATGTCGAGCTCTGCAAGCCATACACCGAGGAAGAAATAGCTGATGTGCTTTTTTAGATTGGCCCTCTGCCCCTCTTGGGAAACGCTTCGGGAGGATGTGACTAATGCAGTCCGTACCTTTTTTTCAGACGGGCACATGCTAGAAGGGGTCAACGATACATCCAAGTGTACTCATTCCAAAGGTAAAATATCCAGTGAAGGTAAAGGACTATAAACCGATAAGCCTCTGCAATATTGTTTACAAGGCTGCAGGGTCTAGCTGACTTTTAGATTGGCCGGTGTCTAGAGTTTGTTCGTATCTGAACCATGTGCCTCCAACGATGAGCGCGATATACAAGAAATATCGTCAGATGAGCCTCGTCTGGAGCGTGATACGTAAGACATGCCAACGAGTTCTCTTTGGGACCCAAAACTTCACACGCCCGGAAGAAATCTTGTTGGGGTATGCAATGGCTATAGGTTGCCCCAGCTAGTCTGGTCGCTCTAGAGCTTCACCGTCATCGATTCAAAAGCCATGCAACGCCGACGGTAGTGGATTGATTTTTGTGTTAATTGTATGTGTTTGACACCTCAATCGGCTATAGCCCTAATATTTATAAGGTGGGGATGGACTTATCCCTCGATTGATCGAAACCCCCTTCCAAAACGCGTCAAAACGCGAGTTAGATTGGGCCATAGAAACCGGCCTGGCTAGGTCTATGGCAGGCAAACTGGCCTGGCTGAGGCAAAAAAAAACCTTCTAAAAATCGTAATTAATTTATTAGGACTCCAAACAAGACGATCAATATATGTTTTTTTGTCTGTTCAACGAGATGAATGCAATGGTGCAATCAGTTCTTGCATTTGACAAAGTTGGGAAAACCGGCCTGGCCGGTTTTGGAACCGGCCTAGCCGGTTTCTGCTAGATCAGCCCCCCTCCACCGCGAAAAGCTCCAAGTATGTTTTCTGATTGTCTTGGCGATAAAAACATGATGGCAAAGTCCATTATGCACTTTGGACACTTTTGAGTATCAACAAAATCCTAATCCTAGTCTGTTTGTTACTCTTAGGCCTTGGTATAACTATATATGTGTGGGAGCTTTATGTTGTACTGACCAATATTCAGAGAAATAAACAATAATCTCCACATCTTATGTCTATATGTTTTTTTATTTCCATCTGCTGTGTTGAACACGAGAGACGACGGATAGGTAAAGGTCATAACTATTGGCGACGTGTTTCACAACATATACTAGTCGTATATGCTTACATATGGTTCATTACATGTAGGTAAATACAAGTTGTCGCTAGGTACATACATGGACATAACTACAACATAGTATGCATGTTCCTCAAATCCCTATATTCCGTCCAGTCGTTATATGTACGTGATGTATATTGTTCACCGATAGGAATTAATCTATGTTGGGATATATTGCTTAATTGTGACTAAAAGCCAGACCCAAAGTTGGTCCGCTTCATCATTTTCATGAACTCCTCCAGGTCGATCTCGCCGTCACCGTTCTCGTCGGCGGCCTCTATCATCTCCCTGACCTCGTCGAGTGTGAAGTGTTCGCCGGTCTCGATGGCCAGCCGCTGGATGTCCATGTCCGAGATCTTGCCCTGCAGCAGCAGCAGCACCTCATTCCCATGCATGGCTGCAATCGGATGCTAGATAATGGATGATACAACGAACGTACGTTGGCGTCCTGGTCGATGATGCGGAAGGCCTTGTGGAGCTCGTCCCGGGCGTCCCGCTCGCCCATCTTGTCCGTCATCATGTGCACGAACTCGTCCAAGTCGATGGTGCCGCTGCCGTCCTTGTCCACCTCCGCGATCATCTGGCTGATTTGCTGCGGATGCCAGATTCCATACCATTTCACCGGTCACCACCTACAACTACAACTACAACTACAGAGCCTGTAGTCATTAACACGTCACGTAGGTACGTACCTCCGGTGTCATCTCGAATCCAAGGGCTCTGCAAGCAAACACAGTATGTAGCATGCGCATTAGCTAGCAGCTCTACTTCCAAATTATTACAACTAATTACTAGTAATTAGAATGGATATATATTCAAGCGCATGCGTACGGTACCTCATTGCGACGTTTAGCTCCCTTGGATCGATGGTGCCTGGATGCATCATGCAGGTGAAAGACGAATGGGCGTTAGTCACACCGCCATGCCCATGGGCGAACTCATCAGCTAGCATGTATATATAAACACTAGTACATCACTGACCGGAGCCGTCGGTGTCGAAGAGATCGAACGCCTCTTTGATCTCTTTCCTCTTCTGCGCCGTAAGCCGCTTCCGCCGGACTTTGTCGGTCCGGTAGCCGGCGGAGTTGGAAGGAGGAGGATCGGAGGCCTTGTACGCGCCCGCCTGCACCCCCGACATTCCATTTTCAGCGATGCTTTTCTCTCTTTTTTTTTCAGGGGCGAAAACACAGTGCAGCTTCCCATCCGAAGCATATATGAGATAAACTACTCGTGCGTGCGTATATAGTAACTAACGTCTCAGCCTGTCTCAAACCTCTGTTTCTAGAACCTTCTTTAAGAAATATACAAACTATTAGTATTAATCGTGTGTATTAAGAAATAGGCTGGTTTGGGTGCTGTTCTTCTGTATCCATGTGCAGAAAGAACAAACGGGAATTGCCGTGCCACGATTTGGTAATTCTGACTCAAAAAAAAAGCTAAGCCACTCTGTTGTTGTGGTTTCTCAGAGCAGGGTTTACAGACGCATTGGTTCCTCTGTTTGCTTCCTATAAATCAAGTGAAACTGAACTTTAAACTGACTGGTGTTACATGTTACAGGAGTATTTATTTTTCGAACCAGACCTACATGAGCATCTACAACTACAACCCAGTACTGTCTCTAGGATAATCTGGCAGCTAGTAAAATCAATTAGATTTCCATATAACAGAGCCTGAATAAGAACAATAGTTGAGCTTCAGGGAAGAACACGAGCCGAGCCCAGTGGCAAAAGGCAAGCAGAGACCTCGTCGCAGCATCCAGCTACTCTTGCTCATCAGAAATTGAACCAAACTACAGTTGAGTAGTTCTCATGGAATGAATCAACACGATGGATACGACGATCGGCCGACTTTTCAGCTGAAGGAGAGCAAAACAGAGTCTAAGGAGCTCAGGGAGCACAGGAGGCAGAGAGTCGCGTACCATTCGTGGGGTAGTCGTTGGCGATGGAGATGATCGGGCGGGGGGGATGGAACGAAAACGAAGAGATTCTGCTCCCCAAGCCTTCTGAACTGTTGTTGGGTGCGCTGGCACAGAAGCTGTTGGTTGGTTCAGCTGCAGCTGGGTTTGTTCTTGAAGCAAGTGGAAGAAGCGGCGGCGGCAGCAGAAAGGCGAAAGAATGGTTTCTGGCACTCTCACGACTCACCAAGGAGAAGACGACAGCGACGTAAAGAAAGAAAGAAACAAACAAAGGTTTGAGTGACAAGGGACAGCAGAGACGGCGACGGAACGGGTGCGTGTGCGTCGCAGCTACAACAAAGCCGCCCCCCTTACCTTATCGCCAGTGCGTCCGATTTTAAGGCGTGAGACCGAGATTAATAATACTCTTATGAAAGTGAAACTAAAACGTGCAATTTGGACCCTACCTAATCTCTGGATCTGTACGTTATGCCAAAACATAAACAACGATACTGTGTGCTTGACCACGCCATTCTTACTGCGATCATGCTCCATAGAATACAAAACTGGGGGTACCTTTGAAGAGATTTTTTTTTTACAATGGTTGTCGGAAAATGGACGGGAAAATGGACGGTTCACGAGGACTGATCCGACAGCTAAAAAGCAGAGGCACCGAGAGGAACCAATTAGAGAGGCACCGAGTGCATACTAAATGGTGGGACCATATGCACCAAATGCATACTAAAATTGGTGGGATGAACCCTTTAAAAAAGATGGGATAATTCTATTTTTGAAATTGTTTTATGTAATTAAGGGTAGAATAGTAAATTTATAATAGTAAAATAATGTTTGAGTAGTATAGGAATGATTGAAGTAGTATAGTTTGTCACATGTTTATTTCTCAAATTCAACCTTAGCCACTCTCTCGTCTGTCTGTTCTTCCTTCTCACCGAGTGTGTGTGCTGCGGCGGCGCTAGCTGCTAGGGCGAGGGCGAGGGCAAGGTAGGGCTGCGGCGGCGCCGGCTACCAGGGCGAGGGTGAGGGCGGCAAGAGCATACGATAGCTTCTCACCAGTCCCCGGTGAACGGCGGCACCACATAGATCCAGCGAAGGCGGTGGAGGAGGCGAGATCCGGGCCTGGCGGCGTCTGCGCTCCTGTTCGCAGCGGCGGCGGCCGTCCCAGCTGCCAGGAGGGTGCGGGTGACATGGTGCGCACATCCACAGACGCGGCGGTCCGAGGTCGCTCAAATCGGCCGCCACGAAGACGGTTGAGGAGGCGAGATCCGGGACCGGCGGCGTCCGTGCTCCCGTTCGTCATGCTAGGGGGCGGGGCCTGTGCGCAGCCTCGCGTCCTTCGGCATCGCCGTGATGGGGTTTGGGTGCGCATGGGCGAGGGGTGCCGGGGGGAGAAGGGAGGAGAGACGGGTGCTGGCGAGAGCAGGCCGCCGGCGGCGGCGCCGCGCAATGGCGAGGGTGACGGTGAGGCGGCGGCGGCTAGGGCCGAGGGCAGGGCAGCCTCGCGTCCACGGACCTACTCGTGTCCTTCGGGTGTGCGTGGGCGAGGCGTGCGGGTTCGGGTGAGCGTTGGGGAGGGGTGGCGGGGGAGGGGGTGCAATTACAATACTAACCTTTCACTCAAAAAATTAATTAGTGCTAATTAATTGCTTAGGAACCAAGAGGAACCCAGAAGTACCTCCAACCACCGTAAAAGAGCTCACCTTTAAAACACAGAGTCTCCTGAACAACTCTATAGCGTAATTCAAGATGAGGCAAAGATGTGGGTACGTGCAGGGAACAAAGGCCTGGAGATGGTACTTCCATCGAAAGCGTAGCAACAGGGCGATGTGCCAGTGGAGAACATAGTTTAGATGATTCCTTTCTTAAGGAATGGCTGTTACAATCTCTGTGCAAATTGACCATACGAACTGTAGGGGTGTGTGTGGCATCACCAATCGGTGAAGCCATGCAAAAATGGGGTGTCTCTTGCCCCAAAATGCTTGTTATTAGTTTGCTCTCCTCTTATCAATGAAAACCGATAATGAATCTTTCAAAAAAAAAAACACAGAGTCTCAGGTCTGTTTCTTCTCCCACCTGGCCAGTGGGCCACCTCATAGCAATAGCATAGGAGGTAAGATACCTTTAATTAAAGGAGGAAAGAAAAAAACGTGTCATACGACCACAAGGCGGCGTTCGTTTGGAGCAGAAGCAGAGTGAAGCACTGATCTGATGCCGAGGGTGCTATCTTTCTACTACTGAACTCGCATGGTTGGCTGCGGCTTTCACGAGGAACATACCAGCCACGCTAAAGATTTATTTATTACTACATGATGCTAGTAGCTGTAACACGAGCATCTCCGAGAGTGAAAAAGTATCCTCCAACAGCTTTTCTAAATGATAATAAATATAGTCATATTCTACACCGGATTTTTCGCTAGCCAAAAATAGAAGACGAGAATAGCTCTCTATAGTGCACATGTGATATAGAAAAACTGTTGGAGAGTGGAAAGATATTTTTTCGAAGGGACGGCAAAAGCTTTGCCGCGATTTCTATTAGACGAAGAAAGAAAAAAGGCAAGTGTCAGCCTAGTTTTTTTTATGGAAACTGAGCCAGAAAAACCATACGAGGGGAGTGTCCTACTCAACCCAAACAACTATGGAGCAACTATCACAACTCACACCACCACTTGCAGTTTAGTCGACGTCTACTCAACTAGCAACTTACCGCTACTGGATGTTCCGGAGAACAACACAGGGCCAACTCAACTCAATTGGCAACTCGACTTGCCCAACTAGCAACTACACAATGAACAACTAGCAAAAATACAAGGCAAAAGAAAGAAAACAAAGAAGCCGAACACCCCATCGAAGCCTCTTGAAGCACGACCACGACCAGGTTGCAGGAACAGGACATCAGAGCGGAGCTTATTGCCTTTGCCTGATAAAGAACATGTTTGCAATAGTAGGCTCATTATTTTTCTTTGTAGCCAACCTTAATGAATGCTTTTGAATTGATTTCATTAAACCAGTCGCTAAATCTAGAAAATCTGCTTGAAGCAAAGTTCAGATCTCAATTAAATGCAGTTTTGGTGTCTTACATTACCAAGTTGGCTGTGCTTGTATCTTCTGCTGCCTGATAAAGAACATGTGTGCAATAGTAGGCTCATTCCTTTCCTTTGTAGACAACCTTAATGAATGCTTTTGAATTGATTTCATTAAACCATGCACTGAATCTAGAGAATCTGCTTGAAGCAAAGTTCAGATCTCAAATGTAGTTTTTGTCTTTCATTACCAAAACCGATAATGAAATTTTATTACTTGCATGTTGATCAGTTTAGATCCTATAACCTCTTTACTCAAAAGAGCTTATGGAAATGCTGTAATTGATCAGTCTGGAACCAAAAGAGGAAAAGCAAAGAGGGTCTGAGATTCAGAACATGGATTTGGTTTGGGTGTTTGTGCAGAGATGCTAAAAATAGTTCTCTGGTTTTCTTAGTTAATGCATTCTTTGTATAGAAACTGCTGTCTTTTAAAAAAATATGGTCAGGTAGCTAGCGCACTGCTATTGCATATATGTGCCAGTCCTGCTATAGAAGCAAGCTGAACACCAGTTAGAGAACAAATGGTTGGATACATTTCTGTTTCTAATGTTCAATATACCACCAACCAGAAAAGGGGTATACATTTTTTGTTGCTAATGTTCAAGATTTTTTTCTTTCTTTTTAATTTTTCCAATTAAGAGTGGAAAGATATAGAAAGCGATTTTTATACAAATAACTCTCTAAATGTTGATTTAGAGAGTGATATTTAGAAAGACTCTTGGAGATGAGCATAGTGGTAAAGGTCACAAATTTCAGCCAAACTAATTTTGGCTCGGCTGGTATGTAATCTCGAGGAGTCAGGAACCACGCACCACCGTTGGCCAAGAATCAGGAAGGAACCACGCATGTTTGCTAGTCCAGATGTGAAATAAACGGGTAGGTCACCTTAGCACAAAATCAAAATTTCATTTCTACCACTTATTCCCAAAAAAAAGCCACGTTTAGTTAGAAAAGAAAACCGTACAAATAAGAGACCGGAGATCACTACCGGCTACTAGACTCGCAGCACAATGGAAGAAGATAGTTAGAGCGACATGATTCAGGGTTACACTCGATCGATGTATAGAAAGTAGGCGGTCGTTCTACAACGGAACATCATGACGTGATCTTTAATCTTTTCAATGCAAAAATGTGCACCTCTTGTTTCTACATATTTGACAGAAAAAAAATAATGCCTTATGCTTGCCAACGGTGAACACACACACGGCCGGCATCAAGAACTCAGACTGTGCGCCACCGCGTCGGCATCAGAACAACATGACGTACGTGATCTTCTTCTACGGCTAACTACGGTTTTTTTTCATAGAGTATTCCCTCAAAGACTTTCATTCTAAGATAAAACCGAGATACCAAGGATATACAGTAAACTACAACGATGCCCTTGTAAAGGTCGGCCTCAACTCAATCCTCCCCCTGTCCCACAACCCTCTCAGCTTCCTCGGCTTTGGCCCGTTTCACCAGCCGCGGTGGTGCCGTCGGGGCCCTCGCCTCCATCGGTCGCCACTCTTCTTGAGCCTCAATGCGCCTCTCCAACGTTGCCACTGGGTTTGATGCTGGTCATGACTAACAAATGTATGGACACGCCACTGTGCTATTTCTCACGCCAAAGGTCAGATCATATAATGAGGATAAATTAATTTGCTACCAACTGCTACCTCTGTCGTGAAAAGGATATAATTTTGGCTCTATTGTTAGTAGTTTCAAAGAAAAGGTTTAAATATTAATAACACAATATATATGAAAACATATTTATTGATGAATTTAATGAGATTTATTTGGTACTATAAATATTTTCTACTTTTTTATATAAACTCAGTCGAATTTAAAATAGTTTAACTTGTTACTATGTTACAATGCATTCTTTCTGGGACAGAGGAGTGCGCAGCATGCATCTAGATGGCAAGATAGTTTATGCCATAGTATATTTAAAGGCAACGTATCAGGTGGAAACCACACTTTTTTTTTGAAAACTCATGTAAACCATGGTAAAAAAAGTTGTCTAAATTCACCAAAATAATCACATATATAGATGATATGATGATACACAACCTTGTAAAATATCTTGTCCAAACTTGACTTTGTTTGTGCAATATAAAAATAACAAATTTCTAACAAATCGTCTGGACAGCTTTCTGGCTTGAAATTTGTTATTTTTATATCTCACAAACGAAGTCAAGTTTGGACAAGATATTTTACAAGGTTGTGTATCATCGTATCATCTACATATGTGATTTTTTTGGTGAATTTAGATGACTTTTTGCCATGGTTTATACGGGTTTTTACGAAGGGTGTGGTTTCCACCTATACGTTGCCTTATTTAAAATGTCTTATATCATATTATAACTAAATAAATGGTTTTACCTATTTTGTATGTTTCTATTTCTATACTCTAGTCTTATTTAGGCGTACAAGAATCCAGTAAAACCACAGCTCGTTTTAGGAATAATCCTTCCCTAGGCACTGTCCACTGACTGATGAGTTGAAATGATTACTTAGAGGGTGCTCGGATCCTAATTGTATTATATAGTAATCAGATAAAACAATCTAAAGGTGATTCAAACACCCCGGATTTTGAGTTGGATTATAATAAAACCATTACAGGATCATAATAATATAGGTCGTTACAAACAATACTCCATATCTAGGATACAAATGGTTTAGATAACTAGTCTCATCCATAATCTAGGGCTTTTTTATCCATGGTGATTATAATAATCAACTAAAATCATCTAAGAGTCTGTTTGGATCGTAACTGGATTATAGATTATAATAATAAGAGTATTTGGGTACCTAGATTATGATGATTGATTATGGTTGATTAAAGTGTTAAATTTCTATCTTATCCCTTAGTTTACCAAGTTGGACAATTAATTGGAGGGCAAGTTAGACTTTCAGCATCTATAATCCCCTAAAATCCGATCTCACCTGGATTATGGTAATAAGGGGTTTTAATTATAATAATCTATGATATAATCGATCATGTTTGGATCAAAATTCGACTATATAATCACATTATACATGACCTAATTGTGGTTGGATTATAAGGTATACTGTTATAATCAAAATTCTAGATTATAATAATCCTACGTTTTTTTATTATATCTATTTCTTAGATTATTACTATGATCAAAGGGCTTGTTTGGATCTACTACGATTGTAATAATCAATTAAAATAATCTGGTGTTATGGTCCAAACATGCTAGATTATGAGATGGATTATTATATATAATCAAAATCAAAACACCATATTACAATAATCCTATAATCCACCTCGGACTTGGTTTTTTGTATGATTATAAGTATTTTTCACTTGAACTAAGAATAATCCACCATAATAATCTGTGAAACCAAACCCTCCAATTATTATAGTTCATAATCTAGCTTATAATGACGATATGTTTGATCCAAATTATGACCAAACAGGCTCTAATTGGGATCGATATAAAACAGGTCCTTAGCCACATTGTACACTATTTTAACTATTATCTTCTTGGGCTCCTTCATACAGAAAAAAGTGGCGCCCAAGTAACCGAAGAACCATGCATCTCTGGAAAACGTACGTACTGTACAATCCAGCAGACACTTTTTCGAGCTATGCACAGAAACTCGGCCAAGCGACGTGCTTGATTAGGGACAGGGAGGACTTGCCCGCGACGAAACGTTTGCTCAGACAGGCGGTCAGGCTCAGGCCCCTGCCCCTCCTGGCCTCCTCACTATAACACGCGCAATTTATTTATAGCTCCCGACTCCTGCTTGTTCTCATGCCTGCTCCGCCAAATTTTTCTTCACGCCCTGCCTTGCTTGATGCAGGACAGACATATCGTTGATTTGTTACCTTATAATTTGGTTTAAATTTTTGTCGCAAGCAGCCAATGCTGAGTTTTAAAGCAGCAGCTTCGGTTAATTCTTGCTTATCTGGCACTTACGTTTGGTTTCTTTCGTTGGCAAATCAATAGTTACTGCTGCTTCTTCTGAATTCCGTATTATTTTAATTTGTTTTCGTGAAGTTTTAAGTTTCCACGCGCCAGTGACGAACCCATAATGTACTAGGTTGAATAATGATGGGCCTGCATGCGGCGGTGCCTGTGTGGTGCTATGCTACCGCTACCACATGGTCCACTTGATTACCTGTGTTCCTCTCGATCTGAGGCGTGCTGGAAACTACCTCTCTTTGTTTTTTTCAAGCTTGCTGATTTTACTATTGATCGAGCAAATGACTGATTGCTTACCTCTCTTTGTTTTTTCAAGCTTGCTGATTTTACTATTGATCGAGCAAATGACTGATTGCTTTATTATTTGCGTTGCTAAGAGATCGAGCAAAAGGTTGCATTCTTACTCTCTTCCTAGTGACATTATTATGCATGATGAGGCCACATATATAAATTCGATTCTTTTCCCTTTGGTATCTGCGTATCCATTCCAACTTTTATCTGCCAATGTACCATCTTATTATATTTATATGTGTATTTATCTTATCTGGAATTTATATCCTCTTTTAATCTTAAAACTCGACCAATCAATTAAGAATTCCTAGCAATGTTTTAGTGGATTTCTGCAACTCTCTATCATTTTTTTATTCACGATTTTCTTTTGCAGAAGGCCACCGGAAATCTTAATGCAAAATCAAGCCAATCAAGTCAACGACATGTAGACTTCATTCACCGTTTTAGTATGGTCAATGTTTATGTGTTTATTATGTGCATGCCTAGCTAGAACTAGAATTCATCGTTGTGTGTAAAATCTTGTCTTGCAGTAGTAGCTCTTTTTTTAGTTTATAGTGAAGCGAATGTTTTTTCGAGGGTAATAGTGAAGTGAATGTCTGTACCTCTTTACAATGCCATGTTATTTTTTTACATGGAAACTTGTTTACGAGATCAGTGCTGATTAATTGTTCATTGTCATCGTTACGCAAATCATCAGCAATTGTGGCATACAGCATCAAGGCATCAATATGCTGTATGGTTTGAGCAACTCCAAATGCCAACGCCACAACCTATGTTTATATGTTTTAAATATGCAATAAAAAAGGAACCCTATCCAACAGCAAATCAGGCCATGAGTTGTACTCCTGCGTGAAGAAGATGATTTTTTGCAGAATTAATCCCAGGTTTTACTGTAATATTATCTATTTCTTTGTGTCTTGACAAGCTTACAAATAATCTCCCATAGTTTTAGATGCTTGTAGTTCACCCCATCCTGTGCAAGTTTATAAAGCTAACCCAGGCCTTTTACCTTTCACAGGGTCCAACGTTTAATTCCACGGGGTCCAGGATGACCCACCCATGATATGGTCCAAACATTTTTAGTCCTCTTTTATTAGAGTCTGTTTATGGTGTAAGAATTTCGATGAAAGAACACAAGAATAGGAAAAATTTTCGGTGTTCTAAACATGTCCTTAAATGTATAATTCCATTTGAAGACATGGTCTATTGTCAAAGGTTTTGTACACCAAATAGAGGTAGGTCTTTTTTTCGCAATATTTTTTCAACCTCCCAAAAATCTTATGTTTTTATATCTTTCGTTTGGGGCGCTCTTGGAGATGTATGCTTTTGTGCCTCGTTAAGGTCTCGTTTTGGCATTGACTTTTCCACCGGCTCCTGAAGATGTTTGGAACCGTTTTGTGCCAAACAGGGTAAAACCTAACGGCTTCACCCGAAGAGTCCCTTAATTGTGTTCTCACAAAGAATATATGGAGGGTGGAGCCAAAAATAGTGGCTTTATCAGGCTTCACTTAGCTCTGGTGGGCCCTGCATGGGGTTCTGTGCGAGCCGTTTCGCCAAACAATTTACCAAAACGGCTCGAACTCCATCGATGGAGCTATTTATGGAACCAAAGTAAAAAAATAACAGTTTCACTAGTGAAGTGAGACCGTGGCAAACAAGACCTAAATTTTGCATGTAGTCGTATGCGCCCATGTTTTTTTATGCATTTCATACTACAGAAACAATACTGAAAGTAAGCATATTGTGTGATTCATAGCTCAAGTTGCAACCCTCCCAACCAGTGGTGATGCGACCTTAGACATGCTTTGTTTGCATTGGATGGCCGAAAAGGGGGATCTGGCTTGGATGAACATAGGGCCCTAGATGAACATGGTAAATGCTCTGGTTTAGTTGGGCACACGTGGTTGTGTTCACCTTGGCTCAAGCTATACAACAATGTTTGGAAAAAAATACTGTGCAAATTCATCTCTTTGGTGAAACATGAAAACTCATTTAAAATACGTGTTTCGGTCGGTTGCTCGGTTCAAATTTGAAACAATGCACACCCATAGGTGCCTTTAGTTACAAAATTTGAGATGTAAATTCATCTTATACAAACTCATATGAAACGATAAATATGGTTTGCACGCACAATAGAGAGAGAGAGAGAGAAAAATCTCTGCTTACAATTCATTTTTTTCAAGCGACCAAAGCGCGTATTTCGAACAACTTTTCATATTTTTACCAAGAGAGAGATGTGAATTCAGGCTACATATATCCTACTGTCTGCTAGGAATGAGAAGACCCATCCATCCCGCGATGGCCTGAAGCTGCGCAAATGGATCCCAGGCCTCTGTTGGTGGAGTTACGGTCCCTAGCGGTCGTGCACTGGACGGTCGTGCACTGGACGGTCCATCGCACTGGTGGATGGCCTGAAGATGACGGCAGCAGCTGGACAAATGGACCCGCTGGCTGATCGACGGGCACAGCCAGATGCCATCTCGGCCGTCCGTCCCGCGGCGGCCCGCCTATTTAAGGACCAGACGAGCGGCGCCTCCGTCTACACTTTGTTGCGAACCCTCAACCCTGCTTGGCTCATATTAGGTGTACCTATAAGTTTTCAAAAATATATTAGGTGTACCTCGCAGCAGCGATTAGCCTGCCTTTTCTGCTTCTTGATGATTCTTCTCTTTTCTCCAATTTTTTTTCCCCATGGATCCGTTCGGTTGCTGCTGCCCTCTTTGTGTGGCAACGAGATTCAATTCCTTGAGTGCAGATGAGATATCGTAATGCGTTTGTTTGAGGTTTTGTGATTTGGATCTTGCTGGTTCTACGTGAGATTTGAGATCGATCTGAAAGGCTTATTCGTGCCTTCTATACACCAGATCAATCTTGAAGTTTCTCTTTTCACCACTTTATTTATTCTGGGCCTGATCTTTGCTGGATGCATTCGCTTTGGCGATTCTCTGAAAAGCTAAAAAGAATGTGTTTAGTGGACATAATGTTCGGTTCCACAACTTTACTTCTTTCTTTTTATTCCGTGCCAATGATGATTTACTTTCAAGGTGAATTCTTTGAGTGATTTGTGATGTTCTTGAGGCGTTCAACTGAGGCACGGCCGAATTGGAATTGGAATTTAATTATTGCTTTGCAGTGCATCAAAATCTTGGCTTTAATTCAGTACCAGAAAATTAGACTTGTATTCGTCCCAATCTTTTTTTTTCTCTCCGACTCTTCTTATTTTGTTGTCCCTCAAATGTGTCAATGATGCCGAATTCTGGATGACTTATATATGCTGGTGCACGCATAGCTATGGTGATATGCACTTGAGGCGTTCATCTGAGGCACGCCGCACGCTTTGAAACTGTCTAATATTTCCCTGCTTGCTGTGTCATGATCGGGATCTCGTGCTTTTTTCCTCCATTTTGTGTCGGGGTGAAACCTCGGAATGTTTGAAGCCCATCCACTTGTTCTTTCTACTGGTTCTGATCCTTAAGTTGATCAGTTGCTTGGTCTTTGGATTTTTCTTAACTTAGAGAGTTTGGCATATAGGTTTGACATCTTAAAATTTTTGGTAAAATAAGAAAAATACTTCTCCAACAGTTTGGTATGAGTTTAGCATCTTTGACAAGTTGGTAAATCTCGTTTAGCAGGTCTTTTCGTTTCGTTAGCGGGGTTTTAGGTTTTTAGAAATAAAATTTGCTAAACTATTGGAGATGAGATCTTTTTTTATTCCCATATTATTTTGGGAGTTGGCAAACAACGAGATTTGAGAAACAAAATTTGTCAAACTTTTAGAGATGCTCTTACATCAGCGGCGTTGAGAAACAAAATTTGTCAAACTTTTAGAGATGCTCTTACATCAGCGGCTAATTTATTGCATGAAAATAGCGAGCCATTAGTTTTAAAAAATTGAGTTGCTTAGATATCCTGCATCTGCTTCTAATAAATATGTCGTATGTTTTCCCCTTCCATTTTGTGATCCTTTTCCTGTCCTTTTGTAGGTAAGGGACAGGGGTGGCGAACTGCTTCTGGGAATAATACTAACAGACGCACAGGCACAGTTGATCTCCCTCCAACGTGCTCACGAATTTGATCAGTGCAGTATCATCGTACCAACGGAATTTTCTTCATCAAATGTATCGTTCGAAAAAAAATGCCCCTGCTTTTTCTGAGGAAATATCAATGTCAATAGAATAATCGTGTCAGTGGAAAATATTTTTCGTGAATCTTTGTGGGGGCTACGGCCCTGTTTACTTCCCATGCAAACCCAAAATATTTCCTCTTCCACCCATCACATCGAATCTTTGAGCATATGCATGGAGCATTAAATGTAGGTAAAAAAATAACTAATTGCATAGTTTGGCTGTAAAGTTCGAGACGAATCTTTTGAGTCTAATTAATATATGGTTGGACAAATTTTACCAAATAACAACGAAAAGTGCTACAGTAACTTTTCACCCAATTTTTTCCAACTAAACACACCCTACGTGTCAATTTGTATAAGACATACACTAGCATTAGTTTGTCGGGTGAGAATTTTAGCTATCTGGACCTTGAGTATTAGCAAAATCTGATGTTAGACAAGATTTATGGGCTAACTGTTGGTTAGAGCAACTCTAGAGCCTCTGGAAATTCTTTATCTCTCTGTTTGGAGTCATTCCATGAATATTCTCTTCATATATCCTTCATGTCTTTAATGGACTCTCAACATTTGCTCTCTATACTTCAATAGTTTACCTTCAACTTTCTAGTGAAGTATTTCATGAAAAAAAACTATCATATATTGTATTTAGAGAGACATGGAGCCTCTTGAAACATGAAGAGCGAGAAGGGTGGTTTGGAGACCAGAAAAGATGGAAGGTGGTGTAGATAGTATTGGAACATGATATTTTGGTTTGTTTTTTTTAAATTTTGTTATTAATCTCGAGACTATCTTGGCTTATTTTTAAAAATTTTGTTATTCGTCTCCGATGCTATAAAAGAATGTAAGGATATTTTGTGAAAAACAAAAGGCTGGTTTTGTGTAAATAGCTATGAGCCTATTGATTTCTTTTTTTTGTCACATGATATTGAATGTTCAGACAACCCGTAGTCCATATCTAAGCGTCATGATCTGTAAACTCAAGGGATCACAAAGAGTGCTGTTCAAGTCAAAATTAAAGTGTTTGTCCTACCATTTAACTATGCAAGCATACAATACCTAGAGCAATAATTTTGTTTAATTTAGGGAGAAATCCTTTTTTGGCCATCCAGTTATACTCTTAGTTTTGTTTTGGCCTATGATGTCTTAATCCACACGACCGAATATCTCGGCTCTCGTATCGATGAAGAACGTAGCAAAATGCGATACCTGGTGTGAATTGCAGAATCCCACGAACCATCGAGTTTTTGAACGTAAGTTGCGCCCGAGGCCTTCTGGGCGAGGGCACGTATTCCTGGGCGTCACGCCAAAAGACACTCTCAATCCACCCTCGGGGAGGGACATGGATTTGGTCCCCCGTGCCGTAGGGTGCGGTGGGCCGAAGTTGGGGCTGCGGTGAATCGAGTCAGGCACAGCGTGTGGTGGGCGACACTTAGTTGTTCTCGGTGCAGCGCCCCGACACGCGGCCGGCTCATCGGCCCTAAGGACCCATGGAGCACCGCAGCGCATTGCCGCTCGGACCGCGACCCCATGTTAGTCAGGACTACCCACTGAGTTTAAGCATATAAATAAGCAGAGGAGAAGAAACTTACAAGGATTCCCCTAGTAACGGCGAGCGAACCAGGACCAGCCCAGCTTGAGAATCGTGTGGCCTCGTCACCCGAATTGTAGTCTAGAGAGGCATCCTTAGTGATGGACCGGGCCCAAGTTCCCTAGAAAGGGACACCTGGGAGGGTGAGGTCCCTGTTCGGCCTAGACCCTGCCGCATCGAGGCGCTGTCAACGAGTCGGGTTGTTTGGGAATGCAGCCCAAATCAGACGATAAACTCCGTCCAAGGCTAAATACAGGCGAGAGACCGATAGCGAACAAGTACCATGAGGGAAAGATGAAAAGGACTTTGAAAAGAGAGTCAAAGAGTGCTTGACATTGCGGGGGAGGGAAGCGGATGGGGGCTAGTGATGTGCCCCGGTCGTATGTAGAACGGCTTTTGCTGGTCTGCTAATCGGCTCGGGGCATGGACCATTGTCAGCCATGCCGGTGGCCTAAGCCTAGGGGCCCTAGGTGCCTCCAGCAGCTATCATCGGCACGACCAGTCTCTGCGCGCCCCTCACGGCGCTACGCTATAACAACCTGCGAACTCCCCATTCGATCCGCCTTAAAACATGGACTAAGGACTCTGACATGTGTGCGAGTTGATGGGTTCTAAAACCTAGGATGCGCAAGGAAGCTGACGAGCATGAGGCCTTCACGGGCCACACCGTTGGCCAACCCTGATCTTTTGTGAAGGGTTCAAGTTGGAGCACACCTATCGGGACCCAAAAGACGGTGAACTATGCCTGAGCGGGGCGAAGTCAGAGGAAACTCTGGTGGAGGCTCGAACCGATACTAACATGCAAATCGTTCATCTGACTTGGGTATAGTGGCGAAAGACTAATCGAACCATCTAGTAGCTAGCTCCCTCTGAAGTTTCCCTCAGGATAGCTAGAGCCCATTACGAGTTCCATTGGATAAAGCCAATGATTAGAGGCATCGCGGGCGCAACGCCCTCTGCCTATTCTCAAACTTTAAATAGGTAGGACGGCACGGCTGCTCCGGTGAGCCGTGCCACGGAATTGGGAGCTCCAAGCGAGCCATTTTTGATAAGCAGATCTGGTGATGCAGGATGAATCGGAAGCCAGGTTACGATGCCGAACTATGCGCTAACCTAGAACCCACAAAGGGTCATGGAAGTGGAAATCCACCAAGGAGTGTGTAACAACTCACCTATTGAATCAACTAGCCCTGAAAATGGATGCAATGTAAGCCCTTGGATCAAACCGACTTGAAGAACGTTGTAGATGCAACCCTAGGAGGCGGTGGAGGAATGATGCCACAGGGGGCCAGGTGGCATCATGGTGGGGCTGGTCGGCCCCACCTGGCAGCCTCTCAGGGTCCGCCGTGGTGTGGTGTCTTCTGGTGTCCTCTGAAACCTTCTGGAGTAGTTTTTGTCGTGGTTAAGTTTGGTTCCATTTCACATTTTGATCCTCCTTGCCGGTTTTCTAGAATAACCCTGCTGAAAATATAGATTCACCAAAACTCATAGAATTTATTAGTTTAAACCCTAAACCTTTGTTGGTGATCTCATTTGTGCCCTTATACATTTTTCTTTGACGGTTTATAATTGACGTTAGTGACCGTCAACACAGGGTAAGTGCAAGATTGGTTGTGATCCAACAACTCTCATCAATCAGAATCAACCAAATCAAGAGGAACTCAACACCAGTTTCTGAAGCTATGGCTGACAAGACTCAATGTGAGTTCTCTGCTCCAAGCACTGGGAACATTCGCACTGGACCAACTCTCAAAACTGACAATCTTGAGTTTGAGCTCAAGCCAAGCCTCATCAACATGGTGCAAGCTACCCTATTCAGTGAAAAGGCACATGAAGATGCTTGTGCTCATCTTTAGAATTTTCTAGAGATTAGTAGCACAATCATCATCAAGGAGTTGCTCAAGACATCATACTACTTTGTTTATTCCCATTCTCACTTGTGGGAAGAGCGAAGCAGTGGTTCTACACCAACAAAGATAACATCAACACATGGGCAAAATATTTAAAAGTCTTCCTAGAAAAGTTCTTCCCTGTAGGCAAAACCAATGTCTTAAAAGGAAAGATTTCAAACTTTCAACAGCAGAAAGGAGAGACCATTCCAGAGGCATAGGAGCGTTTTCAAGAATATGTTTTAGATTGTCTCCATCATGGAATGGAAGAATGGTTGCTCATGCAAAGTTTCAACCATGGATTAACTCAAAAATGTCGTGAACAACTCAATGCCACTGCTGGAGGATCATTTATGTCACTCACCCTTAGGAAAGCTGAAATTCTTATGGAGAGGATAGCCTCTAATCAAGACTGGTCATCATGCAATATTCAATCATGCAATAAGAGCGAAGAAGTACCAGAACAGGTGTGTGCATTGTCAACTAAGATGGACGTACTGTTGAATTGGCTCGAATACCGTGGCAATAACAAGAGAGATCATCAGGGCATTCAAGATGCATTTAATGCTCAGAATAGATGTAGAGAATATTTAGGGGTTGAATTCCCTGAATATCAAGAAGATATAAACATTGTCATCAATAATTCTGCTCCATAGCAACAGAGGCAAGGATGGAATCAACAACCACGGTCGACTTACCAAGGTAAGTACCAAGGTAATTACTATAATCCTTCCAATCATAAACAACCATCCTTGAGGGATTTACTCTTAGAACAAACTAGGATTAATGATAATATTTCAAAAAAGCTTGTATTTAATGATAAGATCCTAGAAAGTATAAATTCTAAAATGGATAGTTTTCTTCTGCTGTAAAAGACCAACTGAGCTTTAATAAAAATATAGAATTACAATTAGCCCAATTAGCTACTGCTCTGCCTTTTGCCACTAACGTTGAGAAGGTCAACGCCATAACCACAAGAGGTGGAAAGTCCACTCGTGATCCACCATATCTGACAAGGATAGGTAAGACACTAGTGGTAGTGTATGAAGAGAAAAAGGACGATGAAGTCAAAGAAGTTACACCACAAGAGCAAGAGTTATTACAAGATTTTCATGACACCACTCTCCTTCCATTTTCACGTAGAAATCAAAGGGCCAAATGGATGAGCAGTTTGGTAAGTTTATAGAGGTAATTCAAAAGTTATATATCAATATTTCGTCGCTAGATGCCATTCAGGTTCCTACCTATGTGAAATATCTCCGAGACATCCTCAACAACAAAAGACCACTACCCTCCACTGAAATGATCAAGTTAACAGAGGAGTGTATTGTGGCCATCCTAAACACATCACCTGTCAAGAAGAAGGATCCAGGATGCCCCACTATTGAATGCTTGATCGGAAGTGAGAACTTTGAGAATGCTTTATGCGATCTTGGAGCAAGTGTTAGTGTCATGCCCAAGAAAGTCTTCGATGAGCTCAGCTACTATACACTCACACCAACATCGATGTGTCTACAACTAGCTGATCAATCGGTCCGCTACCCTGCAGGAATCGCCAAAAATATTTCGGTAAAAATCCAAAACTTTTTCATTCCTATAGATTTTGTAGTACTTGACATGCAGGAGGACATGAGGACACCTCTCATTCTTGGGAGACCCTTCTTGAGTACCAGAAATGCTCACATTAATGTCGAAGCCGGATAAATTAAATTCAATGTTAATGGAAAAGAAGAGCGTTTCGCTTTTAAGCGAAGACTGGAACAATGCTCCAATTTGAAGTGTCATGAGATGCAAGTGTCATGGTCTCCATCTCCGGGACCGAAAGATACACCCGAAGATTAAACCCGAATGGAGAAGTCCGGTTCGGTGGACTCAAAAATCCTGAACCCCCACTGGGAGGTAACTTGGTAGTTATTCATATTTACTTTTTTGCATTGACATATTTACTTTCCAACACTTGCATTAGAAAAAAAATGAAATGAAAATTCTTATCATGGCATAGTAAAAATCTAAGCCATTTGTAAATTATTTTTATGGAGCGTAAAAACCCCATAAGAAAAATTTACTGTGGAGGAAAAAAACATAAAAATACCGTTATTCATTTTTTTATTTTTCGTAGTTTCATAAAAGTAATTTTTGTATTGCATATTTATACTTTTATACAGTAGGAATATAGTCATCGGGACCTGTAAACATGTGGGGCCTACCACCATCACCTCCATCTCCACTCACCCTCCATTATTCACCACCATATCTTCCACTCCACCGGCCAAATCCACCAAAGAAGCACCGAAGGACATGAGAGATCACTTAACCATGAAGCAAGGAACACTCAGGAAAATGGAGAGGCCATTTGGCCAAGGTGTGGGGCCAGCCGGCCCCACCTGCAGGCTGGCCAGTCTCCCCCTCTCCCCTCTATAAATACTGCTTCTCCTGGCTGCTCAACTCACACACACACACTACATTTCATCACTCTGAGCACGAAAAACCAGTTCCAAATTCTGAAGTTAGGATCCACTCCATTTGAGTAGTCTTGGAGTAAGAAGTGTGTGAAAGTTTGAGTGTGGTACTTATGATAAGATCTTGAGAGAAAGAGGTGGAAGTACTATTGAAATTAGAACAACAAAATATAATTTTAGAGTGGAGGTGCTGTTCAAATTGAGAGAAAAGAGTTAAAAAGAACTAGGGAGAAGTCATGCCAAAGCTGTGATTAGAATATTTACTAAGAAATCTTGAACAAACTTTTGGATGACTAACCCCCTGGACTACTAACTTCCTGGACAGCTAACCACTAACACTTTGTTTTCTCTAACCCGTCTCTACAAGGTGTTTCTTGTCTTGTGTGTATTCTCTACAGGAAGGATGAGCAAGTTCATTATGAAGGTCAAGAGTGCAGTATCGTTCCGCTCATCAAGGAATCATTCTTCTTCCCATGCGGGTTTTGACATGGAGGTTGACCCTTCATCCCCTACCATCAGATCATCCTCACGCTCAGCACCAGAAGAAACCTTCACCCTCCTAAGGGACAAGCAGATCAAGCTTCAAGATGACCGCAAGAAGAAGATTTACTGAGAGTTGAAGGACCGAGAATTCACTCACACTCCTGCCTTCAACCTCGCACTCCTTCAAACAGTAGGTATGGACTCCAAATTAGAGCTTGTCCTTAATAATGTTGGATGGGAAAATGCTTGGAAATTAAATGAACAAGGGTGTAGGCTTTTAACCATTGAATTTCTATGCACCCTACGACCCGGAGATACTAAAGTTTCCTTTAGGCTTTTCAATAAAGAATTTTCCCCATCATGGAAGAACTTTAGTAGGTTCCTAGGCTTCCCAGAACAATGTGCTGTTGATATAGATATTGCAATAAATGATTTTGATAAAACTAGATTTTTGCAAGACATTTCTATGGATGTAATTTGTCACTACCCCCATACTAATGAACTGCATCACCCCACTTTGCGGTTCTTGCGAGTGGATGGGTTTCACTGTTTTCCTCAAGGAAGACTTTCGAGTAGTTAGGATAGAGGAACTAAAATTGCTTTATGGTATGATCAAAAAGAAGAAAGTCTCTCCTATTAAGTTAATGATGCATTATTGGTTAATAATTCCTAGGCTTAAGGGGGGATGTTTGGCGCACTTCATGGGTAACCCATTTGGCTAGAAATTTGGGTCTGTTAGCTAATGCCACTGTCACTGTCACTTACATTACTACCCCTCATTGGATTATTGATTATGTATATTTTAACAAGGCTCACATGCTTAAAAGGGGTAAAAATGGCAAAATTGTGATGATGTATAAAGACTACATGAATGAATTTGAAATGCCAGACTGAAATCTCGTCTGTATGTGGTGGAGTCTTTTGTTTTTGATTTGCAGAAGAAGAGAGCAGAACCACGCAGGAGTGCCTCTACTAGATTCACACGCAACCCGAACCCAAGGTATCATGGTGAGGATACCGCTCCAATTGGTCCGGCCTTCACCAGCTATGCTGGATTCGATCAAGTAGGACTGTCCTGGATACATCACTGTAAGGCCCAAATGGCTAGAGGGGGGTGAATAGCCTATTTAAAATTCTACAAGCTTCACTAAACAAACACGTTAGTATAAAAGATGGCTAAGCTAATTCTAGCACTAGCTCAACTACACTATGCAAGCCACCTAAACAATTCTAGTGAAGCAAGGCTATGATCTCTAATACACACCAACAAGACTAAGTCACTAAGCTACTTACTCCTATGTGATAAAAGCTACACTAAGCAACCTACACTAGGATTAGTACAAGAAAGTAAAGAGCAAGTGACTTGATTCTTATACCAACGATGTAGAGAAGTAATGCACTCAAAGAATCAATCACAATGATCAACCATAAGAGAAATCCTCGGCAAAGAGATGCCACAAGATTTTTATCAAGGTTCACTTGCTTCCCGGTAAGCTACTCCTCATTGTGGTGATGCACCCACTTGTCGGTTCGCGAGCTAATCGACATCAAGAGTCGAGCCCTCAGCGGGCGCCGCACAACCGCACACAAGATGGGGATCCTCCAAGCCACGAGCTCCACTAGAGTATCCAATTTGTGAACTCCCGTGGGGAAGGATCAAGAACCCCTTACAAGATGAGGGCTCCAACAATCTTCAATTGTGAGCTCAATCACCTCCGCTGCTCCAAGCCGTCTACCGTGTCGGGAAACACGGAAGAGTAACAAGAAATCCACAGCAACTCGAAGATCAAGTGCCTCTAGAATGCAACTCTCAAGCAATGCACTTGAATCTCACTCAATCTCACTCAAGATGTGCAACCAAGTAAAGAGATGAGTGGAGGGGTTGTTCTCTAGCTCAAAGGATGTCTCTAGGTCTCAAAATGTGCAAGAGTTCCCCTCAAACCCCGGACATCTTCTATTTATAGCGAAGGGGTACGCAGCTAGCCGTTACCGGACGCACAGTTCAAAACGAGCTGACCGGACGCACCGGTCAGGGTGACCGGACACGTTCGGTCACTACAGGACAAGCGCGAACGGTGCACGTCAGAAGTTACCGTTGCCGTGACCGGACGCGCTCTAGCGTTTGACTGGACGTGCAGCACCTGGTGTCCGGTCGGAGTCCAGTAAGCTCCCACCGTGACCGGACGCGTCCGATCGCACGTGACCGGACGCGCCGCGTGTCCGGTCGGCTCTACGACCAGCTCTGCCCCTCTGGGTGCCTGACCGGACGCTCCGGTTCCATGAGGGACCGGACGCGTCGGTTGTAAACCCTAGCACCCACGCGTCTGACTGCAGCGAGAGCTGACCGGACGCGTCCGGTCAAACCGTGACCGCGTCCCGTGCAGCATCCGGTCACCACAGTGACTGCCGTTCGCCTCCGTTTCTTTTCCGGCTTTCGGCGCAGTAGATAATAGGCATTTCACTTCCCCAAAAAGGAACCCAAACCCCTCTCTACCGCTTAAACTCCACCGCCTTCGCAAATGTGTTAACACCACCAAGTGTGCACCACCATGTGCATGTGTGTTAGCATTTCACAAATATTTTCAAGACGTTATGTTAGCTCTCTACTAGATCCTAATGCATATGCTCAAGACATTGATCTAGTGGCACTTGATTCCCAAGCTAATCGTGATTGCCCCTCTTGATAGTCGGCTATGTATCCTAAATCCGGTCAATCACTTCTCTACTCATGTTAGACCGGCAAAAGGAAAACCCTATGGTTATACCTTTGCCTTGCGCTCTTAGATCCTTCTCGTCCACTTGATCATCATGTCTATCATTTTATGTGCATCTCCACCATGATCAACATTTCATGTCCATGCACCATCTCTTTGTGATCTAGTGGCCACACTCCTTGCCACACACACTTTCATCACATGTGTTGCTTATGCCTAACTCAAAACACTTAACATATGGTATTAGCAACTTGGTGTCATTAATTACCAAAACCAAACTTGGGCTTTCAATCACCTAGGGCATGATGGCTGGGAGTGACCCTCTTCCCATCACTCGGAGGCATCATGGCAGCAAGGATCTAGCGCATGGTGGGAGCACAGGAATTTCGACTACTACCAGCAGCAGGACTACGAGGAGGTCTCTAGCGACATCCAGGGAGGACGCATGTCCTTCTCTCCTCGGGGTTTCCATGATCACACACCTAGCTTCCATGCCCGACACATGGGTTGTGGCCAGCATGCAGAGGGTTATCATGGTCCATACATAGGCCATCAGCCACCTCCCATGGATCAGGAGCCACCGGTGGACCTCGCTCGGTTCGACACCAGGCTCACCACAATTGAAGAGGGCCAGTAAGAAATCCGCAACACTGCATCAATATGCCCAATGGCAGGAGCACATGACACAAACCCTCGCTAACATTCGACAGCACCAGTAGCAAGAAAAAACAATTGGAATTGGTTGTTCGGTGGCCTCAACATTGGCCCACCGCCGCCTCAGTGAGTACCACTTCAACACCTAGCTTGGGGGAGGACCCCATGTACCCGAGGTAAGTTTTTCTTCCTAGTATTTTATTTTCTGTTTGTTTCCTATCTAGTTATTTAAAAAATGCATAACTTAGAAAAAAACAAAAATTTGCTACTATCTTCTACTTTTGTTTGAGTTTCTAGTATGTCTAGCTAAAAAAACCGCAAAAAGAGAGTGTGTATATAGTTTGCTTAAGGTGTGTTCTAGTTTGTCATCATGTTTTTAAGAGTAGAATAAATAAATAAATGAAACTTGAAGATAATCTCTCATGATGGAAATGATGAATAGTTACTCTGTTATAATTCCTTTCAAGTACCTAGTATTCAGGTTTCAGTTCTCCTGAATTTTAGATAAACTAATTTAACATGAGAATTTGTTCTGAACTTGAAACTCATGGGTAGCATATGCTTGATCTAAGTCTCGGTGATTGACGAATATGATATGAGAAGGTCTGAGCTATTATTTATCTTGTTCTAAGTGATACTTGAATTCTAGAGATTTCTTTCGAAAAACTTGAAAATCCACATGATGAGATTCTGTATGACAAAACTTGAATTCCCACCAGAGCCTTACATATTTATCTAGGCTAGGAGAAAACTTTCGCTTATATGCTACTTGCTTTGCATTGAGTTTGGTCAAGCTTTATTGATGTCTTATGAGAGGTTTGTCATACTCTTAAAGTCATGATCACGTACACACCATCCACGTATGCACTACTCTTACACTGGAAGTAGGCACAAAAACAAGCCTTCCAATTAGATCCACTCAAAAATGTTTTACTCCTACACTGGGAGAAAACATCAAAAATATTCCATATAGGTTAGCACCGAATAAATGCTCCAAGTTTTTATGCTATCTCTCAAATATTTACTATGTAGAAAAGAGGCATGGGCTATGCAAAAGTTATTCATGAAAAAGAAAGAAAGAATCGAAAAAATAGACAAGTGTCTGAATGATTAAAACATTGGGTACTTCGATGCCCGCCTAAAAAACAAAGAAAGATGAAGAAAAAGAAAATGGTGAATAAGATAACCCATGTTTTCTTACAAATGTTTCCCAGTTGCAAATGAGAGATATGTTTCCAAGGAGCAGAGTAGAATTAGGATAGCCACCTAATATTTCCATCACTCCACACACATGCACATCTTGATTTGATTGTATGACTCAACTCTCTTTGGATCCGAGGTTTGACTTTACAATATATGTATTGCAAGTATGCTCTTTCATGCACTTATCAATTCCGATGAGCTCCACATAAGCACTAGTGAAGGAAGAAGGCATAACATCATTCATTGCCTTGGTGAGGATCCACAAATACCACATATATGAGAGACTTGAAAGTGTCATAGAATGAATCTCTGAGTTTTATTTTGAAAACTTATAAAAACTCTGGAACTATGGTTGAACAAAGAGCTTGAGACATGGTGCTTGACTTGATCGTTCTATCTTTCAACTGCTCATGATCCAAGTGAAAGCTCAAAAGCCCCATGGTTGAAGGTAATAAGAGTAAGTTTGAAGTCAGATCGGTGAATTTCAATCCAAGGGAGAATTCCTTATTGAATGTATGTGTACTCTTGAGGAGTGAAAACATCATAGCAACTCCTGATCCATTATTAAGATTAGCTTTGCTCAGGGACTAGCAAAGGTTTAGCTTGGGGGAGCTTGTTGATGGTAGTTATCGTTCATCACAAACCGTCAATTTAACTTAAAAAATGCTTAAAATGGATCACCAATAGAAACTTAGGGGTTTAAACTGATAATTTCCATGAGTTTTGGTGAATCTGTATTTTTAGTAGGGTTATTCTAGAAAACCGGCAAGGAGGATTAAAATGTCAAAAAGAACCAAACTTAACCATGACGAAAACTATTCCAGAAGGTTCCAAAGCAAACCAGAAGACACCACACCACGGCAGACCCCGTGGGGCTTCCAGGTGGGGCTAGCTGGCCCCACATCCATGCCACCTAGTTTGCCATGGTGGCCCCTTCTTGTCAGCTTCCAGAAGCTTCTTTCACCGCCTCTTAAGATCGCATCTACACTGTCCTTCAAGCCGGTTTGATCCAAGGGCTCACGTTTCAACCTCAAGGCTATATAACCAGGCCCTGCCCCCTGGAGCAGACCTCTACATCTGCCATAAGTCAAGATTAGACGAGAAATAAGGGTTTTCAGAGATTAAAGAGAGAGCTCTTGTTCTTCAAGTTCTTAGTATAGGCTTTCTAGCAAGGTTCAAGTAGAGTTTGGGCTACTGCTCAGGATTCTAGATCTGCCATCTGGAGACTGGTTTTAGCCATTGTATCTCTTTATTTATGACTTTATGCTACTTCAATATTATATTGCTATTTATTATGTTCCTAGTTTGCTCTAGTTTATTACTTGATATAGTTATGATTAATGATGAATTTATGCATATGTTCGTAGAGCACTTAATTCAGTACTCGAGTGAGTTAAGTGGTCGATACTATGTAAGCATGGTGCTTAGATATTGTTTGCCTGCAGATGCACTCTATATGCCGAGTCATGTGGTAGATCGCAGATGTGACACTCTCGTTGAGTCCTTTGTAGTCCACTCCTCGTATGTAGAACAAGTAGAACATCGGTTATGAAGGAAGGAAAAGCTCTGTTCTCAAACTTCCCTAAGTAATGTTCCTTATGCATAGATCCAAAGTTAATTATACCATAGATGAGAGTATATATGCTTGAGTGTACAAAAGACTTAGTAATTAGGAATGACATAGGAATCTTTTGCTCCTACAGAATCTCGAGCTTAGTCATACTACATTTGTGAGTCTCTGTTTCTATCTCTGGAATACCTTTGTTACCTTTTATTTATCATTTATTTATCACTTGACTTACCCCAGCTAAATCATAAGAGTGGTTTGGATCATAAGTATACATATTAGTCAATGTCTCAATGTGAACTCAACCCCATAGCTCTTCCTTGTGGATTAAATATAAATAACGATACTCGGTATACTGACGGGTGAAATGCTACAATGATAATTTATCTGTGTGCTAGCGGATACTTAACTTCAGTATTATTTTCTCAGAGTTTATAAGTGGCATTCATAATTTACCAACAAAGCATTTCTAGCATCATGCTAGGGATGACAACTTACTAAGAGTGATGCTAAGAAATGCATACAAGCATTTCTGGCGCTATTGCTGGGGAATAGCAACATGGCAAAAGAGAATTGATAAATAAATACTTATTGATAAAACTATAACCTTTGCTTTAGTAGGTTTACCCTTGTTTGTCTGTGTTCATATCTTATATAGGGTGTTGGTATATTTTAACGCACATAGATAAATCCGCAAGTGCACGGATACCGCTATAGCTTTCACCTGGAGGTATTCCAAGTATCATATCCACAGGGAAGCGTGTGTGGCTAACTATGGTCCAACTTAACCCGCAGCAACAACAAGACTTAAGAAAGTCGGGAGTGTAGAGGAGATCGCTAAAGTCTTCTAGTTCTAATCTCGGTAAGCTATGCCTTCTACTGTTCTATCTGGGGAGATGTCTTATAAGGAACAAATACAGAGTTTCTTCCCTACAAGCAACTAAAAACCTTGGTAGTCCTATTAACGGGAGGTGGACTACAAAGGATTCAACGAAGCTGTCACCTTCGCGAGCTACCACCGATCTGAAAAATAGGGTGCATCCACGAGTAACCCGAGCCTAAGCACCATGCTTACACTATGAATTATACCTTAAACTACGGCCATAGATTAAAGCACTCAAAAGAGACTCACAAACTAGAAGAACAATATAAACACGATGCTTACTTGAATAAGAAGTTGATTACTAGAGAAATTTTAGGCCTAGGTTAACTTCCGCCAAGGTATGAGCCATAGAGGAAGCACCGACAGACCGGCACCTCCTCCAAACTCTTCCCTCCTCTCCACTCTCTATTTCTAAAGACTAGATCATAGTGAGGACTAATCTTCTCTTGATAGCTGACCCTGAGAGGTTGATCCTTTTATGGGAATCCTCTTAATTGATACTGACTAGAGAATATAAATTAGAGTTTCAGGGATAGCTCCAGGGAGGGGGCAAGGGCCTGTTTATATAGCCCTGAGGGTGCAACATGAGCCCTTGGATCAAATCGACTTGAAGAACGGTGTAGATGCAACCCTAGGAGGCGGTGGAGGAATATTCTAGAAGCGGGCTAACAGCGGGCCCATAGAGGGCCAGGTGGCATCATGGTGGGGTTGGCCGGCCCCACCTAGCAGCCTCTCGGGGTCCGCCGTGGTGTGGTGTCTTCTAGTATCCTCTGAAACCTTCTGGAGTAGTTTTCGTCGCGGTTAAGTTTGGTTCTATTTCATGTTTTGATCCTCCTTGCCGATTTTCTAGAATAACCCTACTGAAAATATAGATTCACCAAAACTCATGTAATTTATTAGTTTAAACCCTAAACCTTTGTTGGTGATCTCATTTGTGCCCTTATACATGTTTCTTTGATGATTTATAATTGACGTTAGTGACCGTCAACAAGCTCCCCCAAGCTTAAACTTTGCTAGTCCCTGAACAAAGCTAAACTCAGCAAGAGTGGATCAGAAGTTGCTACAATGTTTTCACACCTCAAAAGTACATATGCATTCAATCAAAAATTCTCCTCCAGATTAGAATAAACTGATCCGACTTTCAAACTGACCCATATTACCTTCAACCATGGGGCTTCTTAGCCTTCACTTGGGTCTTGAGTAATTGAAAGACAGAACGATCAAGTCAAGCAATATGTCTCAAGTTCTTTGTTCAACCACTGTTTCAGAGTTTTTATAAGTTTTCAAAATAAAACTTAGAGATTCCATTGTATGACACTCTCAAGTCTCTCAATATATGTGGTTTTTGTGGATCCTCACAAAGGCAATAAAGATGTTATATCTTTTCTCTTCCTACCACTAAGGCTTATGTGGAGTTCATAGGCAAGGAGAAAGCTAGAGCATAGTTGCAATGCATATATTATAAAGTCAAACAATGGATCCAAAGAGAGTTGAGTTAGACAATCAAATCAAGATGTACATGTGTGTGTGGATATATAGTGGATATATATGGTGGCTAACCTAATTCTACTTTGCTCCTTTAAAACATATCTCTTTTGAAACTTGGAAACATTTGCTAGAGAGCAGGATCTCATTAGGCCTGTTCCTACCACCGCGCAAGGCTTGGAGCTATGTCTATCATGTGGGGAAAATTGTACACCTCTGCAGAGTTTATCAAATCTATTCGAATAGCCACGTTCTTAGAATGGGCAGATATTAGGATGGGATACTATGATTAGACTTCCACAACTATGATAATCTGGTAAGATCTGTTTCACTGCTTTGGTAACCATAACTAACACCAAGAACTGGTGAGAATGGTGATACTCTCCCAGTGCTCAACTTATAATGATTAATTACTTCACCCTACCACATTTACCTCAACCACCTCCACCACTATACCCACCTCCACATATAGCCTTCCCCTTTCCACATTCCTCTACCCAAAGTTTAGGGCTTGTTGAGTACTCTATGTACTCAACCCCCTCCATTCTACGTTTTTAGGTGAGAAGCCACAAGAGGACAGACTAGGATGGAGCTACTGAAGCTACGCAAGGATAGGATACCAAGAGTATACTCGAAGACGGAGCCGTGCAAGAGAGCTATGCTAGGATCATGACATTTGGGATCTAGGAGTACATTTAAGGAATAAGGCAAGGGTTACATCCGCACTCCATGATGCATGTAGGAATGGAGCCATGTTGACATAGAGCCGCTGACTCTGATATACTATATAAGGCCAGAGGCTCAAGCTATGCAACTCGAACCATGTACCACATTTTCCCCATTAGCAATAAAAGTATGGTTTTTTATATAAATCTTGTTGAGTTATGCGTATCAGCTATAGATCCAGGGACTAATACATAATGCACAGAGGACCCTAGAAGTAGGGGCCCGACATTACGCTTGTGTTGACATTTCTTAGCATCACTTGAGTTAAGTTGTCATCCCTAAATGATACTAGAAATATGGTTGTACTTATAATCATGACACTTACATAAAATATAGAATAAAGGTTATCCGCAAGCACACAGATAAAATACACCTGTTGTAACATTTCACTCAGGAATGTTCCAAGTATCGTTATTTATACTTTACCACTGGGAGCTTGACATGGTTTAAAATGAAAGAATGATATGGCTAGAAAGAATATCAAATATACATACTCATGATAAAGATCAAATAACCACTCTTATCTTTACAGGGGTAAGACAATAGATAAATGATAGATATAAAATAAGATAACAATGGGTATTCCAGAATGAGAGAGAGTCATAAATCAAGTAGAGCTAATCAGAAGATAAGTTAAGAGGTAAGAATCCTAAGTTATTTCATATTTACCAACTCTTTTATTCACTCTGGTATATACATTATTATTTATAGCATAATCAATCCTTCATCTATGCATAAGGAACATTACTAAGGAATATCAAGAACAGAGTAATTCTTTCCTTGTAACCAGGTTCTACTTGGCCTATATTCAGGGAGTGGGCTACATAGGACTCAACAGGAATATCACACCCACGATCTATCACTTGATGTCTCAGAATATAGGGTGCATTCGTAGGTAAATTTAATATAAGCACCACGCCTGCATCATATCTACCACCTAATCCAATCCGGAATTGAACTAAGTGCTTTGCAAACATATGCATAAAATCATTACTAATCATGACTATATCAAATATACAACTAGAATAAACTAAGAACAAAATAAATAGAAACATAATGATATTATTGAAGTACCACAAAGTCGAATAATGAGATTACAATATAATTACCAAATCTCCCGACGGCGATCCGAAATCCTGAGCAACGCCCAACTCTTCTTATATCTAGCTAGATCTAAACCCTAAACTTGAATTAGAGCTCTAATCTCTTTCTAGAAACCCTAATTCTAATCTTGTCTTGACCTTATGATGATGGATGCCTCATGGGGGGGTTCTGAGTCTGGTTATATAGTTCGATAGGATGAACCGCAGCCCTCGGATCAAACCAACTTGAATCAAGGGTCAAAATACAACGTAGAGGTCAGTTGGATTGCGTCACGTGAAGGGAAAGGCGGTTGGCCCCTGGGCCAGGCCGGTTCGCCTGAGGGGGGGCCGGGCGGCCTCCTCTGGTGGCCTCTCGGTCTCCGCCTCAGTCCCATGCCTTCTCGTACCTTCTAGAGTCTTCTGGTGTGTCCTTTCGTCACGATCAAGTTTCGTGGTGTTTCGTTAATTTAATCCTTGTTTTCTTTCTCTCTAAATAATCCCTGTAGAAAATAGTAATTCACCAAAACTCATGGAAATTGTCAGTAATAACCTCCTATGTTTCTAATGGTGATCATTTTCTTGTACAAAGTTGACGGTTTGTGATAGGTGATAACTACCGTCAACAAGTTCCCCCAAGCTAAGTCTTTGCTAGTCCCTTAGCAAAGCAACTTAAACTTATTACAATTTAAGAATTACAGGGTTTTATGAATTTTGTACAACTCCTCAAAAGTACATCTGTGTTCAAATAAAAATTCTTCTTTGGATTGCAATTCATTGATCCATCTTTCAAACTTACTCATATTTCTTTCAACCATGGATCTTTTGAAATTTTCACCTGATCTTGAGCAATTGAAAGATAGAACAATCCAGTGAGCAGTACATCTCATATTCCTCATTCAACCTTTATTCTAGAGTTTCTAATAAGTTTTTAAAATAAAACTCAGAGATTTATCTGCATGACACACACAAGTCTCTCATATATGTGGTATTTTTGGATCTCACTAAGACAATAAACGTAATGCCTTTGTTCCTACACTAAAGCTTATATGGATTTTCATAGGAATGGCATTCTCATGAGGAAACATACTTGCAAACATATATTGTAAAGTCAAACGATGGATCTAAAGAGAGTTGAGTCATACAATCAAATCAAGACATATAAATGTATGGAATAGAATATTTATGGTGGCTAAACCTAATTCTACTATGCTCCTTGAAAATTTCTCTCTTTTGAACTTGAGAATAATTGCAAGAAAACATGGGCTATCTTTTCTTCTCTTTTTTTCTTTTTCTTTTTTTACTTTACTTTGGACACTTGTCCATTTTTTTCTTTTTGCATAGCCACATGATTCTTTTACATACAAAATGTTTGAGAGAGATTATACAAAGGAATTTAGAGCATTTATTTTATGGCTGTCCTATGGGTTTAGAATATTTTTGGTGTTTCCTCCCAGTGTAGGAGAATAACATTTTTGGTGGAAGAAGTATGAAATGGATGAAATATATATATGGTGGAATCTTGATTTTAAAAGTACGACAAACCTCTCATAAAGCATACAACAAAGTTTGACTGAACTCAATAAAATACAAGTAGTAATAATGTGAAAGTTTTTCTAATCTAGATATATTCATTTTGGCTCTGGTAGGAATTTAAACTTTGCCATGCAGAATCTCATCATATCAATTTTCAGATTTTCAAAGATAAATTTTTAGAGTTCAAGATTCATTTAGAATAACATAAATAGCAACTCAAACTCTCTTATCTCATATCTGTCAATTACCTAGATTTTGGTTCAAGCTTATGCTATCCACGGGTTTCAAGTTTCAGAGCAAATTCTCAAGTTAAATCAACTTCATACAACTCATAGGAGAATTCAAATCTGAAAACTAGGTACTTGAAAGGAATCATAACTTAAGCATTTTCTTTTCATCTGAGAGAGTCTAACTTTAATTTTTATTTATTCAACTCTAAAAATAAGAAAGCACACTAATTCAAAATTAAACAAATTTAAAGCAAACTTATTTTACACACTATATTTTTGGATTTTTATTTTTTAACATGCCGAACTTAAAACTATTAGCAGAAATATATATAATAAAGGCAAAAATTTTATTTGATTTTCTGATTATGCTTTTTTTTAAATTGATACTTTAAACTAAGGAAGATAATAATAATACTAATAGCAGAAAATTTACAAGAGGGAAAACAGAAGTGCCTCACCTTGTACTCCGGAGGTCCTCCCCCAAGCTAGATCACTAAGGTGGTGGTGGTGGTGGTGGTGGTGGTGGTGGTGAGTAATCAGTAAATCCCATCTTACCGAATAAATACTCGAAGTTGGTTTGTTGTTGCTGCTCGTACTGACGTAATTTGTTAATCCTCTGGGTCATCTACTGCTGCCACTCCACTTGTTGGTGTAGAGTGCTACGGATCTCCTGCTGATCCGTCTCAAGAAATGTGAGATGGTCATCCACCTCTTGAAAGAAGCCAAACTCATCATAGCCCGTCGGTGGTAGATGATGATGGTACGGCGACGGCTGGAATGATGCTGAGGCGGTAGCTGGTATTGGTCCTAAGGAGCGTGGAAAGGGAATGGTCCATGGTAACTATCGTGGAAGCCCCGTGCAGAGAAATACATGCGTCCTCTCTAGATGCCACTTGAAGTTTCTCCATGTTCCTCTGGATGATAATTAGCATAGTTACCAGGCCTCCAGTGGTCACCTGGCCCCCATTGGGCACCTGCAAAAGTGTTAGTATCAAATGGAATTTGGTCCTCCCAAGGCTGATGGTGTGCATGTGATGGCCCCGGACGGTTGAAATCGAAGTAGCTGGTGAAGGCTGGCTCCGACAGAGTAGCATCTTCTCCTTGATACCTCGGATTTGGACTCCTTGTGATCCGAGCAGAGGGACTCCTTCCAACTGCTTGTCCTGGTTTCTACAAATTAAACACAAAATTCTCCACGGAATATAGACCGAGGGTTCGGTCTAGCAGTTCTATCTCCTTTGTATACCCTTTGTATATCATGATTATTTTTCCATTTCTCTTTCTAAGAATATGAGCTTGACTAAAGAATGAATAATTGTCACACCCGGTTTTAAGGAAAAAACCAGACATATACCATATGTGAAATAAAGAAGTCAAATCTCACATATAGCCGCATATAAGTGTAATATCAAGAGACAAATGCTTAATAAACATAACGCAATAGTATAAAATATACCTTAGAGAGCAACACAGCGGAAAGACAACTCCAAACACCGGGTGTAGACTTCACTCTAGGAACAAACTGACTGGTTGATCACAAGCCTAAAAACTCCAGACACTATCCTGAGGTGTGGGAAATAGCAAAAGTGAGTCCATGTCGAACTCAGCAAATATATCATGGGGTTCATGAAGCTCAAAAGGTTTGACACGGGTTTACTGCAATAGCTTTTAGTGAGTCATCTTTTTAGCATTTGAGTAGCAACAAGTTACCATAAGCCCAAATAATCTCATGATCATGTAAACGTGAATAACGTATAGCAAGAAACAATAATCATTAGTGAGCATCAATATCATCAGTGTTCATCATTTATTCTGTAAGGGTCCAAGGCCGCTCGTGTCTGTGACCACGGCTGTTATAACAGTTTTACACTCTGCAGAGGTTGTACACTTTCACTGTGAGTCGTGATTTATCCTTTCGCCCGAGGTAGCTAATCTCTTGACCCACTTCCAAGGAAGGTCGGCAGGGTTCACTATGAAGTCTTTCAAAGGTTCGTCTAACAAGTTAGGGCCATTAGATTCACTCGGCAAACAGATGCAGAGCCCCCTTCCAAATGGCACAATGATGCGCAGCCTATACACATAAGGACAGAGGCCGCACTATACCCGATTCGTCAAGCCATTCTTACGCCAAAAGGTAACCACTAACAAGCTAGAAAAGTTCCTCATACTTGACTAAAGCCAGAGCCATATAGCCCTCACAGTTGTACTGTAAGTCCCGGATGTTCGCTTACAGATGAGTCCTTATGGAGAGAAACTAGAGCACCATAAAAATAGCCCAATGCTCTAGCCCCCTTGAGCCATGTTGCTATAAAGCATCTTTTAAACGTTTATTGCATATACCGTTAGTCAAGTTACAGATCATGATTATTTATCTTGAGCACTAGCATAAATACTACCCAATGCAATGTCCCACGGTGTCAAGGTACAAGATGTAAAAGCTAGGATATCCTTAGGGGTAACAAGGAAGACACATGCTATATGATTATTATGACATTAATGTGAATAGGTAACAATGAAGATCCCATACTATACTTGCCTTAAATCAAGATCCTTTCTTTGATCCAAATCTTTAATTAATAGCTTCTTGAATCTTCACGTAAATCTCACCGACTGGACTTGATCAATAAATCACCACACACGCATCGAGCAATCATACACGAAGCAAACAATGAATAATAATTAGAACAGTACACCAACATCAAGAAAACATGTTTAAAAGTCTATAAAAATATTCTACACATCACTATGATCACACAAACGCGAATTTCACCGAAATCGGATTTAAAACACAAAAGTTATGTATTAAACCATATTTTCTTTAATAAAATAATAACTTAAATCTAACCACAAATTTTAAAAGTGATAAACATGTATAACAGTAGGAAGAACATGTGACAAGCTAAATGTAAGCATTTACGTTTCATGTTTAAGCTAAGAAGTCATAATTGAAAAAGTCGTTTAAGTTGATATTGATCATATTAACATCTATTTATAGGATACCGGAGTTATAAACCTAAGTTGTTTTGAATAAATTAATAGTCATTAGATAAACATTAATCAACTTAATTATATGTTTCATATTTAACTAAAAAAATTATACTTAACAAAGAAATATTTAAGTTGTTATTTACCAAGTTATCATTTTATTATTTATAAAAGACCGAAGATAAACCTAAATTAACTTTAATTCAAAAAGGCATTGAATACATATTAATAAAAGTGCATCTAAATTGAATTTATATGAATCATGTTTAACTATGCAACTTATAGTTAATAAATACCTATTTAAGTTGAAAGATAATCATAAAAGATCGATATTGTCCTTTATTGCTTTTATTTAGAAACAAATTTGTGTAATCATTAATCGAATTAATAGGATCAATTTCATAAACAAATGACATGGTAAATATTGCCGCTAGCATGTAGGTTACATCGACACGGTCGCGTCGCAACGATAACGAGATTATAACTCTAGGTTGCTTTTAACAATAAAAATTATGTGCATATATTAATTAATTAAATATTCAAATATATATTCAAAAACATGTGACACAAAAAAAACAATGTTACTACTGTGTAGAGCATGTTAACACGAATCTAACGCAACTTAAACTGAGCCAAACGGAATTATAACGAGGAAACTGTGGGGATCTATTGCTTAGGATAGGTGGTGTATTTCTATGGTATTTATGGATTTATTTTTCTAAAGCAAAACGGCCATAAAGCATGGGTGATATCATGACGATGTCATCAAGCTAGCAAAATAAGTGGGCACGCAAGGCTGCTCTACTAGCTCCGCTCGTTTGCGTGCGTGCATACTGGGAGGCGGGATGCAGATCAGGGAGGAGAAACTAACAGGAGGCGTGCTAAAGTCCTCACTAATGTCGGAGAAGGAACAGCGATGTCAGCATTGGAGCAGAGCGGCGATATCAGGTTTCACATGCGGGCTCCTCCAACTGTCGACGACGCTGCATGGCTGCAGCAACGGCAGTCAAGAGAATGGAGATCAGCAGATTGGCGTTGACAGATATTTAGCATGTAAATCACGCACGTGGACAGAGAGCTTGCATGGTACACAGGATCCATTGTTAGTGTACGTGATTAGAAGCAATAACTTCAGCAACCGGAGAAGCTAATAGACAAGATAGGCAAGAGCGATGCGGGTGTTTCTTACCAAAGCACGACAACAATGGAGCAGGCCGGACGGCGCGGTGGAGCACAGCCGGTCCGATCACGCGAGGTGGCGCGGCCACGTATGGGCGCTGGGAGGCGACGGTGCTGCATACAAGTGAACGGACGAACGACTACGGTAGCGACGATTTGCGGCGGCGGCACGAGAGCTCCGAGCGCTGTGCTGTTACAAAGGATCAGGAAACGATGATGGAGTGCAGCGCATTGCATATATATGCTGTAGAGGCTCCCAGGATAGGAAGCATGGAGATCATCAAGGATTCGGCAGCTCCAAAGAAGGAAGGCAGAGACGTCCTTTCCATCGCAAGGAGGAGGACGGCCACGTTGTACAGCGGCCCTACGTGGTAGCCAAACAGGTGACGTCTAGGCCAACAGCAACAGCCGAAACAACAAGCTATCAGGCCAAAAGGAAAACCAACGTCAGTCAAGGAAGAAAATAAGGCAACGTTTCCTTCTTCCTTTAAAAGATATTTTACATTATATTATATCATTATGTTAAGGAAACAAATACTTGGAGCAAAAGAGTCGAACTGATAAGAGATGGATACCCAGCAGGAGCTTGCCCGCGAACGTGTAACAAACTCCATAGGAAAAGCAAGGGGACAAAAGGAGGGATCGATGAGCTCAGGCTTGCTGTGTATATATATATACAACACATGGTCATATATGGCAAGCATCATGATTAAGTTTGACATGAAATGCTTGATGATTAATGATGATATATATATGAAACTGGGCAGCGTCGACTTGTCCGTCAAGTATTTTCTCTGATGATTTCCTTTTCCTTTTCTTTCACTCGTGAATCAAAGATCATGTACCTGACCAAAATAATCTTGTTCCATAATTATCCACCAAAAATTAACATGCACGCATGCAAGCATGTATTTCTCCCTTGCCAAAATTGATTCGGCTCAATTAACTTTGTTGACCTCCGATTCCTTACTTCAAATCCACCATGCACACTCACGCATAAATCTAAATTAAATAGCTGGCTTCCACTTGTTTCTTCGGTTAGACAACAGGACCATGTAGTAATCCTTCATCAATGCTGATAATCTGTTGTTGCCTCCATTCACGTGTCAGCACTTGACCAATAGAGCACCAGCCACTTTTCTTTATCTTAAAAATTCCTGGGAGGTTTGTGGCGGTAGGTTATGGATGATGATATTGATAGAGTGATTTGGATTACAAAGGAAAGAGTTTGGGAAGCCCCAAACAAAGTCTTAAGTTGAGGAACAAGAAATTTGATCTCAGAAAAAAAAACGAAGACATACCGGAGAAGGATGGTCGACCTACTAAATGCATTTTAAAGATTTTGCTCACTCTCAACACGCAAAGGAGCAACAAGCGAGCATCACATAAAACCATATGCACGAGCATGCATTACACAACAATGTTGCTGAACCCTATGATAAATCTTAATTTATTAGAAGAAAAAAAATGATTTCTTATGTTTTCATGAGCACCAAAATTCAAAATTAAATCAATTTTCATCTATTTTGAAAGGAGCAAAATTTAGGGTGTTACAATAATCAATGATGCGACGTGGAGTGTTAATATAAGCAATGACTGCACTGTCCAAAAGCCCCAACCCATTGGCAATTCTAGTGACCCATGAAGTACATGTAACTGCCCATCTCTTCAATCCAGGAATGGTTAACCAGTAATGAGCCATTAATTTTATAGGTGAAAATTTTTCCTTTTTAGTCATGGCATACATTATAGTGAGTTCTTCCACTCTTCTAATTCTAAATTCTTCTCTATAGAACATAGTGACTCCTAACCATTTATGGATAAATCGAAGGGTAGAATTATGGATTTTATCTGGGCAGGGTCTAAAACAAACGGTCTCTCTAGAAATATCTTGCCAAAATTAGGTTCTATCAAAGTCTGGTAAAGCATCTTCTACATCAATTTTACATGACTCATGAAAATTTAACATGTTGCTGAAATTCTTACAACTAGGTGAGAATGATTGATTAAATAGTCTAAACAAAATTTCATCATCTCCTAGTTGTAAGGTGCATAGAAATTCTATAGTGAACAATCTACTTCCATTCTCATTCAAGTGCCAAGCTTCCTCCCAACCTATATTGCGGAAAATGAGTTCAAATTCAAAATCCATACCTGTCTTTTGTAGGAGATCGGTGTCTATGAGCGGAGTCGATGTAAATTCCTTGTCCTTCAATAACTTCAAAACTTTCTTCTCACGATCATCTTGAAATTTAATTTGGTTCTCTCAGAGAAGGGTGTAGCTCTTTGATTGATGACGTGAAGATGATCTCTGAACAGCAGGGGATGGTGGATCAACCTCCATCTCAAGTCAGCTCGGGAAGAGCCTGCCTGAGACAAAGTGCAGCTTCTTGTAGAACGGAATGAAACTGAGCGGAGAGCGCTCTTGGCCTTGCTCACAAACTTGCTCATGGTACTATGGAAGAAATCAAAACCAACATAACTTGTGGAAAATATGAGGGTTAGAAAATAAATATCAGAAAGTCAGCTGTCCAAAAGTCAGTTGTCCAGGAGTTAGTTGTTCAAATCGGAATTAATTAATGCAAACTCTCCCACTAATTGGACAGCACCTACTTCTCTCACACTTAATTTTCTACCAACTTTTTAATAGTGCTTCCACTACTTTCTAAACAAGAACATGTACTACTAATTGCTCAACACTTCTCTCTATCTCTCTCTCTTTTAAAACTTCACTCAATTGATGGATTCTCAGAACTCGAGTTTTCAGAATGAATCACGAGCTCGCTCTATGCTCTCTGTGTTCCTAGATGAGTGAAATGCGAAGGAGAGGAAGGGAATTCAAAGAAGAGGAGGGGGGAGGTCGGGCGGCCTGGTGGTGGGGATTGAGATGTGGAAGTGATGTGAGGTGATGTGTGGGTCCCACATGTCTCCCGTATTTATACCGTATAAACACACAAGTATGCAAAACAAAAATACTTTTATGAATCTACGAGAACTAAGAATTCTAATGATGGTATTTTTATATTTTTTCTGCCGCCACGGTAAATATCACTTACGGAGGTTTTACTTTTCGTAATTATTATTTCCATGGAGCATGGATTTTTTTTTATATTATGCAAGAATATGAAATTTAAAATGCATATGAAAATATTAATAAAGTAAATATGGATAACTACCGAGTTACCTCCCGGCGAAGGTTCGGGATTTTTAAGTCTGCTGAACCGGACCCTTCCAAATGCTATTTATTTTGAGGGGGTGTCAGACAGTCCCGAAGATGGTGATCCCGGTGACTGTTTGTCTCCCTCTTCACTTATCATATTTGTAGTGGTACTTAACTCAAGGTTTTGCTTGAATGGAAAACGCTCTTCTCGTCCGTTGATATTGAATTTGACTTCTCCAATTCCAACGTCAATGTGGGCATTTGCTGTGCTCAGAAAGGGTCTCCCAAGGATGAGTGATACTTTTGAATCTGGTTGCATGTCCAATACCACAAATGATGAGGACATCGCCACGCTGGACACACCGACGCTATGGTCTTCCCCAAGTTGCAATTCGTCTCCAACTCAGCTGCCACGTCACCATCGGATTCAGCAGACACGTCGTCACTGTTTTGGTCATAACTCTCGCATACGACATCGAAACGGGGCGTTCTTGGATGCGTTGGAAAGGGGACGATGACGCCGTCGTTTTGGATCTGGTCCCAGCTCCAGAAGGTCTGTGGATCATTCTGTGTGACCACGGCAAGGTGCTGCATCACCTATTTGGGCTAACTTGGCCATGTATCGTGTCGGGCCTTAAGCCCAAGTTGTGGGCGCCCAACCCCTGGCCGTCCTCAACCCTAGGTCGAGTCTTAAACTATAAAAACAGCCGCCGCTGCTGCTAGACAATTGGGTTTTGTTTAGAGTTTAGTTTTCCATCGAGAAACTGAATCGTTCATTGTAACTGTGGTGACAAATCCTTTTACAGTGATCCAGTGCCCCTGTTCTTGATCTCCTCCACTATGTCAATTAGTCCTTTGGAACTGAGTTCTAGAACCCTCTATTGATATTCACATCATTCATATTTGTAATTTCAGATTGCGTGTTTTTACCTTCTTGCTTGTGTTCTTCGATTCGCTTGCAGGAAAAGCCTTATTGGCGAGGTCAATCAAGTTGTGCTTGGTTGATAACCAACGGAGCAGTGGTGTAACGGTTGCAGGGTTCGAATTGTGTCTGATTTGAAGCCAAATCGCCAAAGTCGAGATCTCCACAAATCGAACTTACCGGTTACCTCTCGGAAGATCGGGCCTGTATCTCATCAATTGGTATCAGAGATTTTAGGTTTACCGCGAGGTATATTCTCGTTTGCCTTAGATTCATATTTGTTCATTACCTAGAGTCCACAAAAAGCCCAAAAAAAATATTTCAATTTCCGCTGTCCTATCACCTTTTGTGCCTTTGCAATTTCGTTTCAGATTCGCGTTGTTGAGTTTGTGTCCGTGGTAGAGTCTTGTTGCTGGTTTAGGATCGTGTTCGTGGTCATAATTCAATCGCCCGTTGCTGTGATTTTTGTTTTCCGCCGCTATCCCATCCACCGTTCCTAAACAACAAGTCAAAGCCACCACATTACTCGACTTGCCACCGCTAGCCGCCTTGTGTAACTTCTTGCCGTCGCGCAAACCCTAGATAGGTTGCCAGCCGCTCTTATTTTGCCTGCATCGCAGCCCTCCTTTCATCATCAGGCGAATACCTACTGTTGCTATTGGAGTCACAGGGACACTCTTGTGATCGGTGTTGGAGTTTAGGGACGCTTTGCCCTAACTGCCGCTTTTGTGTTGTGCCTCCAGTCAAAACATAACTTGAGATACCTTCGGTAAAACAGGCATAACTTTTCGCTCGTTTATCAGAAAAATTTGAAATTTTTACAGCAGCTTCTTGACACCGTTTGGAGCTGACCCAAACTCGGCTTCGCCCTGTTTGGTTTCGTCAAAATTGCCAAAAAAATCAGGAAAATAAAGAAAAAAATTGTCAAAGTTTTTGCACGCTTTTCAGAGAACGTGCTATTTTTCTGTAGACCACATCCCACCTCAGTTGTAGGTGCCAATTTTTGTGGTTGCATCTTTTGTGATCCTTGTTCAGAGAAAAATATAAAAAAAATAGTGAAAAAATAAAAAAGTTTGATTCCTACTAGTGTCTTTTGGAAAAATCAGGGAAAAAATCAGGAAAAAGGAAAAATCCGGTTATTTGCTTGTTCTGTGCGTTCTTTCCATCATCCTTTGTTTTCACCTTGTTGCGCTACGTCTCGACACGTCTTAGCCAGCAGCTGTGATTTGTACTTTGGATCCGGATTGAACAATTGCTAATCTGTATTCGTTAATTGCTAATCCTTGCTGTCATATTGTGTGCCTACCCATAGCTCCACATATTCTTCTGTCAGCACAGGTTCATCTTGCAACTGTTACCCATGCTCAACAACAGATTGCTTCGCCACGTTGGTTTTGCTCTTGTTTGGCGTTGGTAAGAATACAGGCAAGACGGTGGTAAGCCGCTTGTGATTTTGCATTCCACTTTCACCACCACCACCACTTGGTTCCTTTTAGTTGATAGGGATAATACTTTGGTGTTGTCTTTTTCTATCTTCTAACCATGGCAGGATCTCCGACGGACTTCAATGATTGCGTGTCCAAGGGCGAGCTTACAACGTTCATGACTGAACAACGCAATCTTATGACCGAGCTGAGGCGCAATGTGAACAATCTGGTCACCCGCATTGAACAACTCGAGCAACGTCCTCCACCTCATCGTGTTGTTGATGACGATGCGGATGATTTTGGTGATGACGATGCGGATGTGAATGCTGACGGTTATGCTCGTCGTCGCCTCAACTTCAACCGTCGCGGTATGGGAGGTAATAATCATGGTAATAATGATCCTTTTGCTAAAATTAAACTTAGCCTTCCTCCTTTTGCTGGTAATATTGATCCAGAGGCTTATTTAGATTGGGAGCTTGCTGTTCAACAAAAATTTGATTCTCATAATGTTCCTGCTGAGCATAGAGTTAGACTTGCTACTAGTGAGTTTACTAATTTTGCTTTGTTCTGGTGGAGTGATCTTTGCAATGCTAATAATGCTGCTGCTGTGCCTCAAACTTGGAATGCTTTAAAGCAACGTATGAAATCTCATTTTGTTCCTCCTTATTACCAACGTGATTTACGTTTGAAACTGCAAACTTTAAAACACGGTGATAAAGGAGTAGAAGCTTACTATCAAGAATTGCTTATTGGTTTAGCCCGTTATGGTATAAATGAAGATGATAATGATGCTAGTGCTAGATTTTTTGGTGGTCTAAACCATGATATCCAGAACATACTTGATTACAAAGAATGGCGCAATTTTTCCCAATTGTATCATCTTGCTATTAAGGCAGAACGTGAAGTACAGGGCCGCAAAACAACACCAGCCTTTTAGGTCTAATAATGGGAGGAATTTTCAGCAGCGTTCTGAGCCGGAGACGCCCAAGCTTTCTGTTGCACCACATGCGGTAAGTAAATTGTCTGATGTGCAGAAGAAAGGTGCTACTCCAGGTGTTTCTTCTAGCTCCTCCTCGTCCAGCGCTAAAATCATTTGCCACCGATGCAAAGGCATGGGACATGTCATGAAGGATTGCCCCAGTCGTCGTGCTTTCATTGCTACCGAGGATGGATATGTAAGTACTAGTGATGTTGAAGATGATTTAGCCCTTGATGCTAACATTGATGCAGATTCCACCGAGGGCGATCAAGACAAGGAGGCTATCATCATTGACTCTGTGGCTGCTGCCGCGGATTACCCTAGCCTTCTTGTGCAGCGTGTGTTAAGTACACGTGTGGGACATGAAGACGAGATGAAGATCCAACGAAACAATTTGTTTCACATGTATTTCATTGTGCAGGGTTGTCGTGTTCTCACTATCATTGATAGCGGGAGTTGCAATAACTTGGTGAGTTCAGATTTGGTTGAGAAGCTTGGCTTGACCACACGACAACATTCGTATCCATATAAACTTCAATGGTTCAATAATAGTGGTAAGACTAAGGTAACTAAATCAGCACGCATTAGTTTTTTCACAGGTTCTTATCATGATACTGCTGATTTTGATGTTGTTCCTATGCAAGCTTGTTCCATTTTGTTAGGTCGTCCATGGGAATTTGATAATGATGCTTTACACCATGGTAGAACTAATACATACACTATCATACATAAGGACAAGAAAATTACATTGCTGCCTTTGTCTCCTATGAAAATTATTAAACATGCTAAAGAGATTAAAAATAAACCTCCAACTGACATTGCTAAAAATAATGAGATTAAGTTAAAAGGAGGTACTTTTCTTGCTACAACTTCTGCTACTGCTGAGTTATGTGATAATCCTGATGCACCATGTTATACTATGTTTTGTCAACCTATTATGTCTGGTGCATTGTCTGCTATCACTAACCTTTTGCAGGAGTTCGCTGATGATGGGATGAAGTCGAGGACGACTCCAATTCTAGGAGGAGGGGATGATGAGGACATCGCCAAGATGGAGTCGAGGACGACTCCAATTCAAGAAGGGGAGATGATGAGGACATCACCACGCTGGACACACCGACGCTATGGTCTTCCCTAAGTTGCAATTCGTCTCCAACTCAGCTGCCACGTCACCCTCGGATTCAGCAGACACGTCGTCACTGTTTTGGTCATAACTCTCGCATACGACATCGAAACGGGGCATTCTTGGATGCGTTGGAAAGGGGACGACGACGCCATCGTTTTGGATCTAGTCCCAGCTCCAGAAGGTCTGTGGATCATTCTGTGTGACCACGGCAAGGTGCTGCGTCACCTATTTGGGCTAACTTAGCCATGTATCGTGTCGGGCCTTAAGCCCAAGTTGTGGGCGCCCAACCCCTGGCCGTCCTCAACCCTAGGTCGAGTCTTAGACTATAAAAACAGCCGCCGCCGCTGCTAGACAATTGGGTTTTGTTTAGAGTTTAGTTTTCCATCGAGAAACTGAATCGTTCATTGTAACTGTGGTGACAAATCCTTTTACAGTGATCCAGGGCCCCTGTTCTTGATCTCCTCCACTGTGTCGATTAGTCCTTTGGAACTGAGTTCTAGAACCCTCTATTGATATTCGCATCATTCATATTTGCAATTTCAGATTGCGTGTTTTTACCTTCTTACTTGTGTTCTTCGATTCGCTTGCAGGAAAAGCCTTCTTGGCGAGGTCAATCAAGTTGTGATTGGTTGATAACCAACGGAGCAGTGGTGTAACGGTTGCAGGGTTCGAATCGTGTCTGATTTGAAGCCGGATCGCCAACGTCGAGATCTCCACAAATCGAACTTACCGGTTACCTCTTGGAAGATCGGGCCTGTATCTCATCAACAAAGTCGACTGGTATGAAGAATTCTCTGATCTTTACTGGTATATCCTCAGTAATTCCTATAGGATAGCGGATTGACAGATCGGCTAGCTATAGGAACATTGATGTTGGGACGAGTTTTGAATGATGAAGCTTGTCGAAGACTACCGTGGGCATTACACTGACACTTGCTCCAAGGTCACAAAGTGCATTATTGAAATATTGATCTCCAATTGAACAATCAATAGTGGGGCATCCTAGATCCTTCTTCTTGGCTGGTGAAATATTGAGCATGGCCGCACTACACTCTTCCGTTAGCTTGATCACCTCAGTGGAGGGCAGTGGTTGTTTGTTGTTGAGGATATCTCTTAGATACTTTGCATAGGTGGGTACCTGTATAGCGTCTAACAATGGAATATTGATATATAATTTTTGAATCACTTCAACAAACTTACTGAACTGCTCATACGTTTTAGCCTTTCGATTTCTGTGTGGAAACAATAAGAGGTTGGTGTCATGGAAATCTTGTTGTAATTCTGGTATTGGTGGGTCAAGTACTTCAACTCCGTCATCCTTCTTTTCTTCTAGTATTGTTGGTAACACTAGTGCTATCTGTCTCCTCTCCGTACCTTTTGGATATGGGGGATCTTAAGTGGATTTGCCACCTCTAGTGGTAATAGCTTAGACCTACTCAGGGTTAGTAGCAAAAGGCAAAGCAACAACCAATTGTGCTAATTTGGTTTCTACCTTTTTATTGTGATTAAGTTGATCTTTCATAGCAGAAGAAAAGTCATCCAATTTTGCATTTATGTCCTCTAAATTTTTATCATTAGAAACAAGCTTCTTAACAATATTATCATTAATCCTAGTTTGTTCTAAGATTAAATCTCTCAAAGGTGGTTGTTTAGAATCAAAATTAGAAGATTTGCTTGAGTACTTACCTTGATAAGTGGATTGTTTCTGCTGATTCCATCCTTGCTTTCGTTGAGTGGAAGAGTTATTGATGATATTTGCATTTTTTGGATCATCTGAGAATTCTATCCCCAAATACTCTCCACATCTGTTTTGAGCATTGAATGCATCTTGAATAGCCTGACAATCTTTCTTGTACTTAGTTCGTTGATCAAGCCAATCCAATAGTACATCCATCTTCGATAATAATACACACACTTCTTCTGAAGCTTCTTCAATCTGGCGAGAATGTTGCATATTGTCTTGTTTCTAGCTTTGATTCTCAGCTATGTTGTCCATGAGAGTTTCAGCTCTTGAAAGAGTGAGTGACATGAATGATCCTCGCATCTAATTGCTCACAATTCCTCTGAGTTAATCCATGATAGAATCCGTGCATGAGCAACCGATCCTCCATTCCATGGTGTGGGCATCCTGAGATGTATTCCTGAAAACGTTCCCATGCCTCTGGAATGGTTTCTCCTTTTTGTTGCTGAAAGTTATAGATCTTTCTTCTTAAGGCATTGGTTTTTCCTATAGGGAAAAATCTTAGTAGAAAGGCCTTCGAACAGTCATCCCAAGTGTCCATGTTGTTTTTGTTGGCGTAGAACCACTGCTTTGCTCTTTCCTCCAATGAGAACGGAAATAGACGAAGGAGTATGATATCTTGGTCAACGTTTTTTATGATGATGGTGCTTCCAATCTCTAGGAAATCATGTAGATGAGCATTAGCATCTTCTTGTGCCTTTCTGCTGAATGTAGTGGCTTGAACCATGTTGATAAGGCTTGGCTTGAGCTCAAACTCAAGGTTGTTCGTTTGAAGTTTTGGTCCAGTACGAATGTTCCTAATACTTGGAGCAGACAACTCAAGTAAAGTCTTTTCAGCCATAGCTTCACTACTGGTATTGATGCTCCTTGGCTGGGTTGATTTGTGATTGAAAACTGATGAGTCATAACCAAACCTGTATTACCCTGTATAAGATATGAACAAAAATAAAACAAGGGTAAGCCTACCAAGATAGAGGTACTGGTTATTATTTTTATCTATAAGTATCTATTTGATTAATCTTTCTGATAGCCATTAAAATTTTCCTGAAGCTCCCCGGCAACGGTGCTAGAAATGCTTGTTGATATTTCTTAGCATCACTTGAGTTAAGTTGTCATCCCTAACATGATACTAGAAATGTGGTTGTAGTTATAATCATGACACTTATATAAAATATAGAATAAAGGTTATCCGCAAGCGCATAGATAAAATACACCCGTTGTAGCATTTTACCCAGGAATGTTCCAGGTATCGTTATTTATACTTTACCACTGGGAGCTTAACAAGGTTTAAAATGAAAGAATGATACGGATAGAAAGAATATCAAATATACATACTCATGATAAATATCAAATAATCACTCTTATCTTTACAGGGGTAAGATAATAGATAAATGATAGATATAAAATAAGATAATAATGGGTTTTCTAGAATGAGATAGACTCTTAAATTAAGTAGAGCTAATCAGGAGATAAGTTAAGAGGTAAGAATCCTAAGTTATTTCATATTTACCAAGTCTTTTGTTCACTCTAGTATATACACTATCATTTATAGCATAATCAATCCTTCATCTATGTATAAGGAACATTGCTAAGGAAAATCAAGAACAGAGCAATCCTTTCCTTGTAACCAGGTTCTACTTGGCCTATATTCGGAGAATGGGCTACATAGGACTCAACAGGAATATCACACCCGCGATCTACCACTTGATGTCCTAGAATATATGGTGCATTCACAGGTAAATTTAATATAAGCACCATGCCTACATCATATCTACCACCTAATCCAATCCAGAATTGAACTAAGTGCTTTGCGAATATATGCATAAAATCATCACTAATCATGACTATATCAAATATACAACTAGAATAAACTAAGAACAAAATAAATAGAAACATAATGATATTATTGAAGTAGCACAAAGTCGAATAATGAGATTACAATATAATTACCAAATCTCCTAACAGCGATCCAGAATCCTGAGCAACGCCTAACTCTTCTTATATCTAGCTAGATCTAAACCCCAAACTTGAATTAGAGCTCTAATCTCTCTCTGGAAACCCTAAATCTAATCTTGTCTTGACCATATGATGATGAATGCCTCATGGGGGGTCTGGGTCTGGTTATATAGTCCGATAGGATGAACCACAGCCCTCGGATCAAACTGACTTGAATCAAGGGTCAAAATACGACGTAGAGGCCGATTGGATTGCGTCACGAGAAGGGGAAGGCAGTTGGCCTCTAGGCTAGGCCGACTAGCCTGAGGGGGGCTGGGCGGCCTCCTCTGGTGGCCTCTCGATCTTCGCCTCGGTCCCGTGCCTTCTAGAGTCTTCTAGTGTGTCCTTTCATCGCGATCAAGTTTCGTGGCGTTTCGTCAATTTAATCCTTGTTTTCTTTCTCTCTGAATAATCCCTGTAGAAAATAGTAATTCACCAAAACTAGTGGAAATTGTCAGTAATAACCTTCTATGTTTCTATTGATGATCATTTTCTTATACAAAGTTGACGGTTTATGATAGGTGATAACTACCGTCAACATATTGTTTATTTTCATTATTTGGATAAAAATCCCGGATGGGTACCATATTGTGGAGCTAGTGAGTTTTCTAAGAAGTGCTAGGCGTGTGTACCCCTAGCCGACCGTCCTTATGGTCATGGAGACTTCACTTGAAGATTAGAATGTGTATTTCCACTACTCTGATAGGTATCTTGTCTCTATGTAATATTGTTGTTCATTATATAATAAAGCATTATCTCTTGATACTATTGTAATTTGTCGCTATATGTGTGATTTGACTTTCTAGGCACACACTATTGTAATTTGTCGCTATATGTGTGATTTGACTTTCTAGGCACACATATGGTGTACATCTGGTTTTGTTCTTAAAACCGGGTGTGACAGACTCATGATAAATGAATGGAGTAATTATTTGGCAGACGGAAAGACATGTTTTTGTGTAACTCTCAATGTAAGAGTTAGCAGCTTATTTATGAGTGTACGTGTGTCTTGATCATGGGTGCATGACGAGGATCTCAACAAGGGCCACAAACAATTTGACAAAGCTCAATGCAACAACAAGTAGCATAGACCTTGGTAGATATTTATAATTATTGAAGAACTTTGAATTTTAGCATTTTTAAAATTAAAAACTCTGGATGTCTAGTTTCTCTTAGAACAAAATCATAGCAAATTCTATTTGTACCATATCAGAACTCGCAATAACTTAGAAAAGGAGAATACATTTGCAAGCCATAAGTTTTCAAGTTTTTAAGATGAGACATTTTTAGCCAACGAACTTAAATCTTAGAGAATACTAAGTTACAGCATAGGCACCGATGAATTATAGACAGAGCAACCATTCATCATTTCAACTTAGGACTTAGGAGAAACTAAACATTCTTAAAACATATATACGGAGTGGAATTCATATTTTTGTTGTTTTTACCATATTTCAGTTTTTTGGTATTTTTAATTTTTTGAATTTTTTAATGCTAATAGTTAAATAAATTTAGAAAATAAATGCAAAAATTTAAAAATATGAAAAGATACAAGGTACCTCTACGGGCGTCCTCCCCTAAGCTAGCTCAAGGCCTATGGTCTGAGTTTGCTTGGTGACAGCTCCGAGATAAGTTATTTGTTTTATTTATTATATTTTTATGTTTTATCAATGTCTATACTTAGTAGTTTTGGTACAATGACCAAAACTAGACACTTAATCAAGGTTGACTAACTAACCTAAACATCATGCTTAAATTAAAAAACCTATGAAGTATGATCGCGCAAGAACCATACTTCAAACCAAAACGTACTTTGTGTAGAGCATTGTAGAGTAACTAAGATTTTTAACTAAGGCATTTATTTATATTAGCACAATTAACTATAGTTTTACTGATTCTTTATTTAAAATTTATAATTATAAAAGATAACGACCGATTTACCTTCGGCAAGGGCTCACTGTTTCAAGTTTGTTGAGCTGGACTTTTCTCCTTGCTTAGTGATGCATCTGGTCCTGGAGAGGTAGATGCGGATGCTAATCCTTTTACTTGCCTTGTTTCTTGGGCTGGTTTGTTTTAATATGTTTATTCGTGTTATACCCATTAAATGGGTATTTTATTGTTCGGCCTTGAATATAAAAGTTAACATGCCTTGATCCCACGTGGATGACTGCATTAGTTGTGTTAAGAAATGGTCTCCCTAGGAGGAGGGGAACTTCCTCATTGTGGCCCATATCTAGAATGACGAAGTCAGTGGGATGTAGCTATTTTGAATTTTCACCAAGATGTTCTTGACTAATCCCTCTAGATTTCGTGTGGATTGATCCGCCATCTGTAGTTAAAAACGTGCGGTGGACATTCACCTAATATTTTATCATATATTACCTTGGACATGATGTTAATGCTTGCTCCAAGGTCGCAGAAGGCATTGTGGAAGACTTTTCGGCCAAATGAGCATGTGATTGTCAGGCGGCCAGGATCTTCTTTCTTGGTAATGAATGGTGGATCTAGGAGATAATCGTAATTTACCCGACACAGAGGCTTACCGAACCTCGTTGAGACCATTTTAACAGATTCAAGAGAAGTTTTAGGTTGCCCCAGAATTTTTCCCGAATCAGAAACACTTATGGCAGCTGCAATTTGAGCTAATTGAGTTTCAATCATTTTATTAAAGCTCAATTGATTCTTAATAGAAGAAGTTAAACCTTCAATTTTGGTATTTATGTTTTCAAGCATTTTTTCATTAAACATCAGCTTTTTAGTAAGATTTTTATTTATTTTAGCTTGGCCTAAGACCAAGTCTTTCAAGGAAGGTTGATTCGAATTGAAATTGGGGTTGAAATTTGAATTACCTCCTTGTGGGCGAGACTGATTGTTCCACCCATTATTATTCTGTCGGAACCTGTTGTTTATGTATGTGGCGTCTTCACGGGTCATGGGGTAGTTTTACCCTCAATGTCTGACTTCTCCATAGATCTCACATGTCATATGTGAGTCCATGGCCTGGACAGTGGCCTTCATTGCCTCCTTGTCGGCGGCACGCTGGTCCAATCTTTTCAGCAGAAGGTCCATTTTTGCGGCAAGCATATCCGCCTCCTTCACGGTATGCGTGCCTTTTTGTTGTTTTCTTTCTTCCCCTAGCTTTGATTAGACACCATCTTCTCGATGAGAGCCGTAGCTCCAGCGATGGTGAGGGAAAGAAACGCGCCTCCAGCAACGGCATCTACGTGCCCCTTTGACATGGGTGTTAGCCCTTCATAGAAGTTTTGGAGCATGAGCCAATTCTCTATCCTGTGGTGTGGGCAGACTTGGATGTATCCTGAGCCTTTCCCACGCCTTAGGGATAGATTCCATTGAATTCTGCTGGAAGTTTGAAATTCTCTCCCTCAGGGCGTTGGTTTTTCCCATGGGGAAGTACTTCGTGAGGAACGTCATGGAACATTTGTTCCATGTGTTGACGACTTCCTTGTCCTTGTAAAACCACTACTTCGCCTTCCCCGCAAGGAAGAAGGGAAACAAATGGAGTCTGATGCTTGCTAGTGCGACGTCTTTTATGACAATGGTGTTGCACTGCTCAAGGAAGTGTTGAAGCTGCGCACTAGTGTCCTCGCTAGGCAAACCACAGAATTGGTTTGCCTACACCATCATTGTGAGGCCAGTCCGGAGCTCAAAGTTTTCGGTGCCCATGTTGACAGTGGGCCCAACGAACACATTAGCAATAGCGGAGCGGAGTAGTCGCGGAGTGACTTGGCCATGGCGGTAGTAGCAGATGATGCGGGGGTGACTGGTTCACTTGCTGGTGGAGTAGCAAAGGAAGAAGCGGTACGGGACCTGTTCTTCCTTAGGAGCGCCTCTGGATTATCGGTGTAGTTTTTCACCAAGACGAAACCAGTCATACAGTATCCTATTTTTCATCCACAATAGGAGAAAACAAGCAGAGTTAGCCTACATAAACTATGGCTACCATTCATGCATATGATCATGATCATGTCCTACTAGATTCTTTTAACCTATGCCTTCCCCGGTAACGGCGCTAGAAATGCTTGTTGGCATTTCTTAGCACAATCACCAAGTATGGAGATGGAATCCATTCTTGGCAACGGCACTAGAAATGCCTGTTGATATTTCTTAGCACCATCACTAAGATTTAGTAAACCTTAGTAACGCCGCCAAGAAACACCAACATGATAGTTCTTAACGATTACAAAAATAATATATGCAAGCATACAGATCTATCGTTGTAACATTTCACCTAGAAGTATTCAGGGTATCGTTATTTAAATTTTCCCAAAGGAAGGCATGGTGTAAAGAGTCTAGCATGGATATGAACAAGATTACATGCTTGCATAGTGAACCAAAGTTTATAACAGGGGTAAACATGGTATTTTGAGAATAGTGGACACACACTTGGGCCAACCTCAAGGATAAAAGAGAAATAAAGAATAAAGAATATTCCTAAGTAGAGCATGCTTGTTCTAATATAGCCGTGCAAAGAACAGTTGATGATCATACAAATTGCATGGTTAGAGCTAGATCTAAGTGTAAGATAGACAGGGAGATCTCCGGGAACTGGTCTGCCAGCGCATGGGAGACTTTAGCACTCCTACACAATACCCAAACTTGGGAGATTACAAGGGACGCATAGGGCTGTCACCACCTTCCATCTATCCCTCAACCGTGGAGTACTGTCATATCTGAAGTTTCCTGTGCACCTAGGCAACACGCTCGTGTACAAGGAAACTATTTATATCCCCCCGGGACTCTGACCCTATGGATTGACAAGCATAGGACATGTGCAAACCCGAAGGAATAACGAACCGCTACCTCATCTTAGTTCTAATTCTAATCATACAAGTTATATGAATGATGAAGCATAATGTTTTACATGTTAAGCTCATAACATAGAAACTATATGCTAGTTCATATGTTAAGATTATAACATTAAAACTATACTCTAGTTCAATAGCACAACTATATTGATAAAATGAGAGCAAGACTTTGGAAGAATTCTTCATAGTATTCATACCAAGATTTCTCTCTTCCAAGGAGCCAAGCTCTCCTTGATAGCTTTGCTAGCTCACAAAAGACTACTCAAAGTAAAAAATACAAGAGGTGGTAGTGAGGTGTGTAGCTCCAAAATGTTGTGTCTTGTGTATGAACTCCACCCCCTATTTATACAAGCTATAGGTCGGTTTGGGCGTATGTAAATTAGGAAACCGCCCTAAACCGCCTTTGCATGCCGCCATGCAGCCGCCAGAGTGAGGTGGGACCGAGCATTTGCCACCGCCTTGCTCTAGCAGGCTCTTGGCTGGGCCTAGATGGCTCCTATGTCGGTGCTTGGCCCGGGTTTCCTTGCGCATTTCTATTTTACGCTTTTTGAGTTGCGCCTTTTGTCCATACTTCCCATGTATTTCATGAATAAGTCCTGCAAAATACTAAGTCTCCAATACATGTGGAAATATGTCAATAGTAAATGTATATGTGTTATAAGTTTGTTAATTTCTCTTGTTTTGGATCTTAGTTGGCGGTCGGATTTGGTCGTTAAGGACTGCCAACAGATAGCAATGCAATTTGTACATACTTGCTGCTTAAGTTTGTATCTCCAATTTTAAAGTCCGGGTCGAAGAAGCCATAGAAGAGGCTCTGCCAGTAGGACAAAAGGTAGCACTACCATGAGTCCTGAGCGAAGGCAATCCAAGTGAGTGAATTCAACACAACCAGGATAGTTGACTCATGGGGTTTGTACTCGGAAGGCCGCTAGTAAAAGGCTGGAGGTATTAGCACAAGACGAACAGAATTCTCCAACACTACCGACACTCTTACCCAGGGATCAATTCCAAATTCATGAATTGACTGGAGACATTTATCGGGACAGTGCCCTACCTAGCCCTATGAGAGACTAGTCACGGCCAGATGAGGATAGCCATGCCAAAGAGGAGCCCTGTGAGCAAACTCCTATCTCTCCCCACCCGCAGAACAATGAAAGTTTCAAAGGTTAGTACTACCTTACAGATGTCTATCAATCAATTCGCACTAGCTATTTGATATCTATGTTACTTTTCTAACAATGTGAATGTATGAAAATTGTGCAGTACCATTTCCAAGAAGAGCGAGGAAGTCGAGGGCTCAAACTCATAGAATTTTGATTGACAAAATGAGCAAATCACTAGGAGGATTGAGGACGCCCATCTCAACATGATCCAATGCAAGTGACCAAGTTTGCCTTAGAGGCAGGTGTAGTAGTCAGGTATCAAGTACCAATTTTGACACATTGGAAACATTACAAGAAGTCCTCTGGCATCGTCCATTACAAAAATTTGTGGATAGATTAAGTGTATGTATGGGTATCCCCTCTTAATATTCAACTTTGCTTTGAGCAACTTTAATGGATTTACTTTCATTCACACTACTATGTGCAGTCAAGGCTAGGCATTAACGAGGCTCACCCACCAACACAAGAAGCTTGCTAGAATGTATTGCAGTCTGGGGTACGACAGACATGCTATAGGTTGAAGAAAACCTACTTCAAGGGCATCCCTGCTGATCAGATCCCTAAGACCCCTCCCGTCCTGTCTATGACCGATGCATAGTGGTGTGAACTTATCGAGATTTGGTATAGTTCTAAGAACAAGGTGTATATGAACCCATCGATTTCCTATTTAGTCTTGCTATGGTCTACTTGTGCTGTAGTCTAACATAAATGAAGCTATAGGAAACATCTAAGAAGAACAAGCGAAACTGTGCAAAAGTGAAGTACCATCAATCTACAGGATTGAAGGGTCGAGATGGCAGACTAGAGGGGGGTGAATAGTCTGTTCTAAAATTAATCGCGTAGGCTAACCGAAATAAATACGAAATTAAAACTACCGGTCTAGCCAAGACTACACCCCCTCTATCTAAGTTCACAAGCACCTATCAAATATTCTAAAAAGCAACTAAGGTGCTTTCCTTAGCAAGAGCTCTCCTAATTAATTCTAGAGCAAGGTCACAGAAACCTATGCACTAGTACTTTAGCAAGCACGGGGGAGCTCCTACACAACTAGTAAGCAAAAGCACAAAGCCAACTAAGCTCACTAGCAAAGCTCAAGGTTAACGCTACACAAGCTAAACCAAGAACTCAACTTACTTAGCTACACAAACTAAGCAAGACAAGGAAACAACTTCTAGCTACACAAGCAAGAAGGTAACTAGCAAACTACACAAGCCAACTAGTTACAAGAGCAACTACACAAGCACAAGTATATGAATGTAAATACAAGCTTGTGAATCGAAAGCAAACCACCGAGAAGATGTACACAAGGTTGACACGGCGGTTTTTCACCGAGGTTCACTTGGTTGCCACCAAGCTAGTCCCCGTTGTGGCGATACACCCACTTGATGGATCACGAGCTAATTGAGTATCAAGAGTCAAACCCTCAGTGGGTGCCGCACATCCATTCTAAAGATGGGGATCCTCCAAGCCACTAGCTTTACTAGAGTTGCTCTTCGCGATCCCTGCAGGGTGAGCACAATCCCCCTCATAAATCCTAATCCAGAGCCACACACAATCTCCACGCGTGCTTCAACGGAGTCGCAAGCCACCAAGCCATCTAGGAGGTGGCAACCTCCAAGAGTAACAAGCACCACTGGCTTGCAACATGATCACCTAGTGCCACTCGATGCAATCCTCATGATGCAACGCACTAGAATCGCTCACTCACTCGATCGGATGATCACTATCAAGCTCAAGTGAGTTAGAGGCTCTCCAAACACTCCACAAGCATGGACACTAAGTCCCAAGGGTGCTAAGCACCAGCCAAGGCCGGCCACCACTTCTATTTATAGCCCCACAACCAAATAGAGCCGTTGGAAACCTCGCTGGGCGGATTTCGGGACCGGCAGATGTGTCTATCGCATACTCAACAGACGCCGCTGCCCACATCCATCGCATATGATCTCGCCACGTGTCCCTGAGATTCAAACGCCAACGGTTGAACTCGCCTTCGACAGACGCGTCAGTCGCTGCGAGGGCGCGCGTCCGTTGCTCGATGAACGTAGTCCAGTAAGCTCCCAAACCGTGGTTCAGGTCGTCAGACGCGTCTGACAGGATGCCGACAGACGCAATCCCGCATCTGACGCTGCGCAAGCCAATCGCCTCCCTCAGCGTGAAGCCGACAGACACACGAACGCCTGCGCGTCCATCGCCTCCTCCTCTGCTGACCGCGCCTGGGGCAGATCGACAGACGCTAGGGTCGCGTCTATCGCCTCCCACGCCAGCGTCCATCGCCTATATATCATGCGAAACTCCACCTTTGCTTGCTCCACTTGTTCCACCCTTTCACATATGAGCTATCCCAAGTATGTGTATCACTAAAGCACATGTTTTAGCTCATGAAACACCTCCGTGATTTTGCCTCCAATTCTCGACATAGGCGTAAAGGAAAATAGTCATTTTATTTCCTCAAAAACGCTTGAATCCCGCCTCGCAAGCTCGGCGGGAGGGAGAGAGGACCCTAAACCCCTCTCAACCGCTCAAACTCTATCGCCTTCGCAAATGTGCCAACACCAACAAGTGTTCACCACCTTGTGCACGTGTGTTAGCATTTTCACAATCATTTTCTCTGAGGAGTTAGGCACTCAACTTGCCTCGCCACTCGATCCTAACACGTATGTAAAGTTAGATCGCTCAAGTGGCACTAGATGATCGATATGCAAACAAATTTGCCCCTCTTGATAGTACAACCATCTATCCTAAACCCGGTCATCAACTTCTCTACACACCTATGACCGGTGAAATAGAAATGCCCTAGGTTATACCTTTTCCTTGCGCATTCCACTCCATCTCCTCTGATGTTGATGCAACACATGCACCAACCATATCATAAATGATATGATCCACTTCATATCATCATGTGACCTTGGTCCATCGATCTTGACCTCACTTGCTCTTCACCGTTGCGTCGGTCTATCGGCGTCAAGTCTAGCTCAAGCTTCACCGCCTCACGGTCCATCGCTCCAAAGCCTCCCACTTGCCCTTCACACTTGCAACCGGTCCATCGAGCCAAGCCTCATCTTGATCTTCGCCACCTTGGCCACATGACTCCATGTCATGTCTCATATGCAATGAGCTCCTCCATGACACCATCACCTGTGGACTAATCTCCTGTGTATCTCACATTAAACATAATTAGTCCACCTAAGGTTGTCACTCAATTACCAAAACCAAACAAGGACCTTTCAAGGATCTCGCTTCTATGTTGTCTAGCTGCAAATATTTGTAAGTGATGGTTATGTTTTATTGCTACTTTTGCCTTTGTATAATATAAACATAAACTCATGTGCAATGTGAATAGAAGGAGAACAAGAGGAAATCCATAGAACGCGATCAAGGACTTGATGAACAACATGATGATCCAGGACTTAAACAACATGGTCAACATGATGAAGATGTTAATGCTATGGAAGTCTTCAAGGACTCCCATACCAGTATGAAAAAGGGCTTGAGCGATGCTGCAAGAGTAGCAGTTGTAAGTACCTTCATTTGCTTTTCTTAAAATCTACTGAAGCCATTGCCATAAAAGAAGAAAACGAAGCAGGAGCCTAATGTGGCAACATCATTTAATTTTGTAGTTACAATTTTACACCAATTGATATGGTACCTGTACACTGTGCTTATGTAATCTCTATCGGCAGTAGACAAACAAAAGACCTATGTATTGTGCTTATGTAATCTCTATCAGCAGTAAGTTGAGGAAGACCAATGCATTACTTGTTATGAATTAACCTCTTAGGTTTTCAATTGAAGTCCTCTTTCACTATTAATTTCACATGAAGCTATGAAAACTATAAAAGCAGAACATGTTGCTGATGGGTAGCAACTAATGACTAGTGCTGATGTTGTTTGCAAGGTCCTCTGCGTCCACCAGGGTAAGGCCCCCTCCTAGGGAAGCGGCAATAACCTTTTTTAAGAATGCTAGTATCTAGACAAGCTCCACCAGAGCAGAGACATCAGCGGAGATAACGCTTCGGGAACAGCTTGACGCTGAACAGGAAAGTAATGCTGCCCACGTCGAATTAGTGGATAAACAGAAGAGGAAGACAGAAAAACTAGAAGGGAGTTTGAGGAATTCAAGAAACGACAACATGAGGAGTACAACAGGCTCTGTGAGCAAGTCATGCGCTTAAGGTCTCCTGGTAACTCTCAGTCTTCAACTCCTATGGCTTGATGCGGTGAATATTTATGGTCTGTTATGTGGACTCATGTGACGGTTTGATGTGGTGATACTCTGTCAATGGCTTGCTGTTGATGTGTGAAATGTTAATCGCTGGTATTTGATTACCAGGTTGAATAATTATGTAGTCAATCTGTACAGTAATGACGATATCGAATTACTTTTTTTTGATAGAATTATTGTCCTACACGTGGTAGAACCAGGACTGGTCACGTGATCAAATAAAAATACGACACGTGAACGAATCAGTGCATGACACATGAAATAGCCAGGGTACGACACATGTGCTATTAAAAATCCGACACGTGGAAGAAAGTCATCAAGCCATGTGGCCGAATAAAAATACGAAACATGGATGGACAGCACCGTGATGCATGGTCAAAGAAGAAACGGCCACGTGGACCAATAAAAAATACGACACATGGTCCAATAAAGAAGTGACACGTGACCCAGCTGCAACACGACACGTGTACCAATAGAAAACTGACATGTGGAACAACAGGAACCGACACGTGGTCCAGTAAGAACCTGAAACGTGGAAGAACAAGAGATGGTCACTTGTGCAATAAGAAGGTCACACGTACCCGAACCATCTCCAATGCAACCGGCTATAGCATGTACACATGCAAAGCATCTCCAACGGAAGCACCCGCCAGCGTGGCAGCCCCTGCTGTGCATGCAAAAACAGTTCTATGACGGTCTGTTTTTCGTCACGGATCATGCCATTTCTAGGATGAGTTGCTTAGATTCATCATAGAAGTTCAAGTATGACGCAACTTTTGTGACGAACCGTTTTTCATCATAAAACTCAAATTATGACGAATTTGGTTTCTTCAGTGACGAAAGTTGTTCATCATGAAAGTGCAAATTCCAGTAGTGTATAAATTGAGAGAGATATATATATAGGTATAAGAGAAGTAAGATAAAATTGTCTAATTTGACTTGTATCTTTTTCTATTTGGGTTAGGATTTCTATTGATCTTACTTAGGATCGAAGACATATATTTGTATTAGGATTTCTAACTATCTAGGTTATCTTAAGAATTTATGTCCTAACATGCGGAGAGTTGTAGAGAGACCAAAATATCTATTTCTACATTCATGGAGTTTTATTTTTAGTTCGGGGGTGGCTGAAAAAATAGGTGAGAGAAAAATTTTCTCTTTAATAATGTAAGGTTAGATATATGTACTAGTTTAACTGCGTGCCAAACTCAAGTCCTGGTCCTGTGCAGCCACCTCAATCTCGACTGCAGTTTCTAGGTTGCAAACTTGAAGAGAAGGTACGTGTATTGTAATTTGTTAAATTGTCTTTGTGTTATAATAACATATTAAATTTTTGTCCTTGTATGAGTATAGAAACAATTGCTAATTATCTTTGTACCAACGCAAGACCCGACTTTGTTAGTTTTATGGTTTTGTCTAAAAGACTTTGTATTCTTGGATCCCAAAATTGCAAATTATACCTTAAAAATTACAACAAACTAAAACTACAATTTCAACATAAAATATATGTAATAGTCATGGTCTAAAAGAAAGCTAAAATTGACACTTATAATTTAGCAAATCTGACCAAATTGTTGGACATGGCAGGGCAACAACAAAAGGAACTGATTTCCTTAAGTTGGCGACAAAGGCGGAACTGACGATCCGTCGGGGTGAAGCAACGCGGAGCTGTTGGCGTGCAGTGCATCTGTTGTCCACGTTAGTAGGGATGAAAACGGACGGAATTTTTCCTGTACCGTCCCGTTCCGTTTTCTATATTTTCCCGTCTGTTTCCGTATTTGCGAGATCCCGTTTTCGTATTTGCGGAAGTAGAAAATGGTGTTTTCCGTCCGTTTCCGAGTAATCCCATTTTAATACGGAATAGATCCGTATTTATCCCGTCTTCAATCTATGCTCAACATGTTCAACAATTACATGTACTTATGTTATGTTAATCTCTTCTCTACAACTAAAAATTATGGATGAGAATCGTCCACCGCCGGTTTCACCTCGCCTCGCTCGCTCGCCCTACCCAGCGCTCCCCTACACCTTTCCCTCGAAATGCCATTATCCGTGGACCCACCCAATTGCTTCTCCATAGAATGCCACCTGCCAAATCACGCTAACAATTCTCTCCTCCGAAAATCACGAAAAAAATACCAGCTCATAACCTGCCGGCTTCAGCGACGCCGCCAGACGCGCCGCTGCCTCCATGACGTCACTGCTTCGCGTACAAGAACCCGTCGGACGCCACGACGCCTGCCTGACCTGCACCGCCGTCGCTGCTTCGCGCAAACGCCGCTGCACACCAGCAGCTCGCTGGCGACGAGCGCCCAGAAGGTGTGCCACCACGTCACTTAAGATCTGATCTAATTACAGGTGACCGCGGAAGGCTGTGCGTAGCTGCGCTGCCTGATCTGGCAATCATCATGGCCGCAGGAGGCTGTCCGTAGCCTCTATTTGGCTTATCCCTCCTGATCCAGGTGAGTCCCATTAGCTGCATCTCCGGTACCAATGAATCGATATGTGTGTATATACAATCCAATCGATATCCCTGCATCCTCCGCTTCCAATCTCTGGATCCTCCTCACATTACATACTCCCTCCGTATCACTTTTAGTAGTCGTTCTGTGCGTTGGAGAGTTTTGGCAAAAGGAAGTCGTTGCGGCGTGTGAGGTCTAGTTTGGACGCGTTTGCCCCTGCATGCAGCCATGCACGCGCGCCCCGCTTCTCTGCTCGAGATTGAATTAAACGTGCGGTTGCCGGCCACTTCGTCGCTCGCGTCAAGGAGTAAACACGCGCCGCCTTCCTTCCTGGCCGCAGTCGCTCGTCTTCGCACGCATGCATCGTCATCGCTGCACGCTGCTGCCCGGTAGCCGTAGCCGCCGCCGCACGCCGCTGGCCGCAGTCCTGTTGGCCGGTAGCCCTCGCCGCACTCCAGTCGCCTCTCGCGTTCGCCGTGCCATGGATGCGGCCTCGGCAGACTCGACGTCGGCGTTGGCGCCGGACTCCATGAAGATGACGACGGAAGATGGACTCGAGCAGATGGAGATAGTGCTGGACTCCATGGACATGACGACGGAATGGCGCGTTGAGATCAAAGGGCAGATTGCCGTGGGCAGGGATGTAATCACTCATCGCACGGTTAAGTGGAAAGAAATGAGGTAGAAAGAGCACTGGAGCTAGCAGTCCAAGCGCTGGTTAAATAGGAAGGGGTAGATGGACAGCCGGCCGAACAGAACGAGCGTGCATTGTGCAAAAAATCAAAAAAAAAACCGCCAAACTTTTGCCGCACGCGAGCAGGTCAGAGGGCAAAGCGGACGGCAAAACGCGCGCGAGCACAGTACCATACAAATCCATGCAAACGAGCACTTTTCCATGCAAATACAAAAAAAATAACGCGGCTGCCAGCACTCGAACGGTGGAGCTCCGGCCTCGATCCGCGCAGCGCTGGCCAACCGAGCTACGGTACATTGCTATACAAGTAGCACCCATAGCTATATTTAATAAGGGCAAGACAGGAAAATTACCCCTTAATTAATCATCCCTTGGTAACCGAACTCATGTCCTAAACGACTTCTAATTAGGATACGGAGGGAGTACGCCTGGAGTGCGTCTCGGACAAACCTTGAGCTTAAATACTCGTGTAGATTCCTCCTGATCATGAATGCTACAATAATTAATGCCTTTGATGGATGAGAAGTACGAATAGCTTTGTTGATCGTGGTGTCGTGGTGGGTCCATCCATGGTAGACCTGCAGCGATGTCTGTTGAGTTGGCTGGACGTCTTGACGCTAGGATTCTTTTGGTGGGGAAGTACAGGCAGCAACTACTATGCTCTTTGATTTTGTTAGACGTTCTGCTCTGGTGAAGATGCTAATAGATTCAATTTTTGGTAAGATGATTTATATAGAAGAAAAAATATAACATGAAATGTGCTAGAGTAGTCTGTGTTTTATTTACCTTGCGTGTACCGCAATTGTTGTTTATGACTACTTGAGGGTTACAGAAAGTGCTTTTTAAAGGTGAAACTCCTGAACTTTTCTTCCTGGTTCCCTCTTGGTTTGTTCTGAATTTCAGAAGGACAAGGTCAGCCATGGGTAGGGCTATGGCGCCACGCAGATTGCAGTGGCAGGTCACAAAGTTCTACTAATTTTCATTCATAATATCTTGTGGTTATATACTTAACAGTGTTGACCTTGGTACCATCTTTTGGGAGGAAGGGAACAATCATCATAACACTCTTAGCATAAGCTCAAGAAGTAAGGAAAAGCTGAAATCTCACGCAAGGTTGATTCTTGTTCCACGTACGAATCACCAATGTCCTAACCCATTTGTGAGCAAATGATGAAGAGTTTGATTCTTGGTCAGCAATTATCTTAAGAATTTCATAATATTATTTTGTTCCCGTTGCAACGCACGGGCATGAGCCTAGTATAAGTATGAATCACCAAATATGTATGTTATGTTCACGTACATAACATATAAATGAATATTAAACTTTGTATATATTATTACATGACTTTATATATGTATACTTTGAGAATATTAGATTATGTGATCTTAATTTAATTTTCCAGCTCTCCATCCGTATTTGTTCGTTTCCGTATGTCCGTATATTCTGATTCCATTTTTGAACCCGTATTTTCCGAACCCGGTCCTATTTCCTATCCTACATCCTACAACTAAAAAGAACAAAACTAAGACTACGGTTCCGTGCAACATTCAAGATCGGGTCGTCGCTCTGCCGCATGCGAATGACTCCGCGCTCGCGCGTCCCTGCCTCCCTGTGCGACAATTTATTCCGCAAAAGTGGAAACAAATCAGTTAATCAACACAGGAATCAATCAGTGAATCAACGCATGCCCGCGATCCGTGCCTACGCCCTCGCGAAGTCGCGACAACCACCGGCCTCGCGAAGTAGCGATCCGCACCACGCCCTTCGCCGCACCGCGTCCAAGCCACTGCTTGGAGCCCTAATGCCACGGCAACCCGGAGCCCTGCACCGAGCCCTGGCCGTATCCACGACGGCCATTGCCGCCTGCCCTCCCGTGACCAGGACGCCGACACCTTGGCGCCGCCGAGCTTCATTGAGAAGTGGCTGCACCAGCGAGATCGGGGCGATCACCTCGCGACATCTCTGTTCGTTGCGGTCGGTGATTTCTGCCGCTCCTCAAATCACTTCCTGCTGTTGCACGGTGAGCACCTCTGCCTCCCTGCACTCCCCCTGTTCTCTCAATCGAAACCAAGCAAAGCCGTCTAGGGCTTTCCCAAACCCCGGCCGAACGCCGCCACCTGCAGCCCTGCCCCCGCACCCCTCTGCCTCCCAGTGCGCACACAGCGCAGCGCCATGACCGAACGAAGCAAGCACCACCAACAGGAAGCATGCTCCTGCCTTTCCTTGTTAGCTTGATGACGTCATGTCCTTGCAGTGCGCCGTTTTTCTGTAGGAAAATAAATCTTAAAATAATAAAAACACACATATCACCCGTTGAATCGCCGAGATCTGCCTCCCCTTAACCATCACCATGCACTCGGTCCATAGTGGACTGCACTCTCATCCTACCAACCGTCCACGGCCCACGGACTCAGTCTGCAAATTAGTGCACGCACACTTTGTGTTCTAACCCCTCTGCTTTCTCCCAATCGAGCCACTGTTTCCTGAGCCAAGTAAAAATTCCTAATGGCTTTGACCAAATTACAACAATCGATGCCCAAACGGAAATTAATAATAACTGGGTACACATTTTATTGCCTTGGTAAACTTGTTAGTCATGTTGGATTGTCTTGCTACTTGAAGATGACTGATTGTTAGACAATGTTGCTTTTATGAAAAAAAAAATGCACTGACTGCTGTTTGGCCAGTACGATGAAATAGCAATTTATTTAGAGTGACTTTGTTCTTCATCTTGAATCATTCTGTTGTTTATTTATTATTATGCATAATGACATTTTCTTTTAAACTTCAGGCCGTCAGAAGTTGTTCTCAAATGGACACCTTATTTTACAATATATGTCTGCGTAGAATAGACCTAAAGTTACACATATTTATACGGTGCGTATAACATACTTTGTTTTAAAGTTTTATAACATTTTTCCAGACATGCAGTAGTACCCATGTGACGGACACTAATATTTACATATATATATATATATATATATATATATATATATATACTCGAACCTGTGTGTACAGGATAATATGGACATACGGTGAAACTTATTTTTGAAATTATTGGCGCAAGAAAGAAATGGATATCGATGATTTCTTCCCGCCGATATAAAACATTATCTTAGTCGCATCACGGAAATGTGTATACATTAGTGTGTCTACGATGCCACGTTCTCCGTGACTGTGTTAATTTTATTGTGCGATCCGTGCGTTTTTTACACAAAATGTTAGCTATTCCGTAGCAACGCACGGACACGCAACCTAGTTCGTCAAAAATTATAAAAACAAAATTAGAAATAGGGTCCGTCCGTTTTGATCGCTGCGCGTTAGCCGGATCGGAGGGAATCATACGACGCGGCGGGGGGCGGGGGCCAAGGTCCATGTCGATTTCCATCCGGCCGTAAGTCCCGCGGCCGCCAGACTATTTATGAAGGCTAGCTATCCACTACCCAGTACCACCGTTCCAAGTTGGCCTCTCCACCACCGCTCGTTTGGAACCATGCTTTTTGGTGGCAAAAAAAAATTGTCAGACAGTACTACTACGTTGGCTAGGGTTCTTGCACATCGATCAAATCTGAGTTCGTCTCCTTTTGGTGTGACCAATTTTCGTCTCCTTTGGTGGGGTTCTTGCACATCGATCAAATCTGTTTTTCTGGTCCAGTTCTTGACTTCTTGTTGTTTGCTGCAGCCCTACCCCCAGTGCAGAGCCTCGCGTTCTTGTTTTGGCTCCTCTTGTTAGGCGCTCTAATATTTTTCTTGGCGCTGCAATTGTATTTCCGCGAGACCGATCTGAGAGGATTCTGAATGCCTGAATTCGTCTCCAGATCGATCTGCAGCACGATTTGTTTGGAGTTCGTCTCTTCTTCTAACAAACGCCCGCCTGGTTGGCGTGCCAGTGATGATTCACGCAAATGGTGAATTCTGGATGAATGTCTTGCTGCACAGGCATGGCATGGTGATATCCACTTCCAAAGCGTCATCTGAGGCACTCGTTAAATTCAAATTTCTCTTTTTCTATCTGTAGCATGCATGGATTCCCAATTTGCAGTTTTACCTCCAAGCCTTTTGCGTTTGATCTCGTATTTGCACTTTGCAGTTATGCTCCCTCCCATGCAAGACTTTGGTGCTGCCTTTCTTATAACTTTGGGGTTGCCTTTCTTTTTCCTGTCTCCAATGTCATGAGGAGAAAGACTGGATCCAAAAAATAAATAAATAAAAAGCAGTCAAACCTCATCAGTGTTCATGTTGGTATAAATGAGTACTCCATGTAAATAAGATGTCATAACATTCACAAAGTGATTATGAACTCATTTCGGCTGGAATTCTCATTTCCTTTTATACTTTTGAAGATACTTGTACATCTTATCCTTAATCATTTGACTACTCTGAAGAAAATATGAATTCACACATTGAATTCAAAAACTCGTCCATGCAACTTTCCTAATCTCGAGTACAGGTACAAACCGTTCCGTGGCCAGGGATTCCTTCCTTGACGTATTATCATGCACAATTGTATACATACGTGAATTTAATTTAGTTGAGAAACAAAATTTCATCATAATGTCAAACTCCAAAAGTTACTGATGTGGAGTCCAGCAAATACATAACTTGAACGGCCCAAGAGTGGACGAAACACATGCCCAAAAGACACTAGCTACTTATTTCAAGCCCCCTTTGGATCAAAAGGAATCTCGTAGCCCTCTTTGGATCAAAAGAGAAATCACGCGTGTGATTTTATCGAACATTACAGCATTACATGTTACCACGAGTCATATGCATCCCAGCTTTCCGGAGTCGCGGCTTTGACATGGACCAACCTCAGGCCCCTTTTGGATCAAAGGAAAAATTGGAGGAACTGAAAACGGAGGAAAAGAAGTCTGCATGACCGTTTGGAATGGAGGAATTGGAAGTTCGTTTCCTTTGGAATACTGTGCCTCAGCGTTGATTTCGTAGGAAATAAAACATCCGCTCAGAGCTCTGGTTTTGCTTCCTTCGCGTATGCCCGAGGCAGCAGCTGTGTTGCAGTACGAGCGGGCAGGTTTCCTATGTTCCAAACGGTGCAAATTTTTCATTCCTATGGTTTCCAATCCTGTAGTTTTTCACTTTTCACTTTCCTTCATTCCTATATTTCCTACCATTCCTCTGTTTTGCATTCCTCTATTCCAAACAGGCCCTCACAGGGCAAGATGCGGCAAAACACAGCTCCATTCAATACAGCAGGAACAGCTTACTAGGAACTCTGTGATGAGACTCTCTTCCTGGAAACCTGGTCCTAACATTTGATCATCTTCACCTGCATAGCTCGCTTGGCAGTATTTACACAACTTATCACATATACTTTCAGTTTTTCAAACAAGAGGGTTTATGGACCATAACAACGTTTCTCTACAATAAACTAATCTGGACCAAACATGCTTGTATCTATGAATGACTTAGGGCTCTTGTACACCAAAGGCCTTACGGATTTCAGTTATGACCCGACTAGACACATCTGGACCAAACATCCTTGGAAGATTTGCAGTCAAATCAACCTCAATCGATTTCGATCTTACAATCCGGTCCCTCTTGAGCAAACAGTCCCTCTCTACCTCATCCATTTCTGTGGTGGAATCAGCACAGTTGTCAAGCCAAATCTGAAGAACCTCTTGAATGACTGTTGCTAATTGTCCATGCATTATCTCTTCCAAGGCTTTCTCACCTCCTTGTCCACAGTCAATGCTGACCATTATTGCTGTAGGTGAGCATGCGCTGCGCACAAAGAGTGAAGGAGATCTGTATGGACGAGTCTGCGGTAGCTCTTCGATCTTTCCACGCTGCTCATCCATTCGAGTTTCTTCATAGTACTTCTGCAAGTAGTCTGGGTGGAACGCGAGGTCTTTCCGGGGAAGCAGGTCCAAAATCACCACGATTGAAGTTGAACTGCCCTGTATAAGCTCCAATAGGAAATGTGGTGCGTCCGTCGAGGCATTCAGGAAAATAAGAATTGAGGTGATGTCAATGGCACCATTTGGGATTTTACAGTGAAGCGAGGACTGCAGCATGAAATCAATCTGTAGACAAGGAAACACACATCATGTCCGGTCATCATTTCTTTTTACATCTTACAACAGTAGCAAACAGTGCAAGCTTTTTGATAGCAGGAGATTGTTCTTCCATTCTCAATAACATTGTTATTTTCAATGACTGAAATCACATTTTCAGATTGAACTATCAGCTCAAGGACAAGAGCAGATATGACAGTGAGATTCAGATTGGATTGCGATTACAGTTTCAGTTTTGACAAGAACAAGGATGGATCATCGCCGGTGTTGATTCAGCAGTTCTTTCTTTATCAGGAAATCAGCAGTCTCACAACAATACTCTAAGACTCAAATGGACAAGTGTTAATCTATAATTGACAAGATGCTTTGGTAGAGTTGTATTAGCAATATTTGCATATAAAACTTTCACGATAAACCTTGAATCGATCAGTGGACAACAACTACCCAAGGCAAATACCCTCCCACAATCTTGTGGAGAAGTAGGCGGTCAGCAAGTGCCCAAAACCATACTGAACTGAACTGAAACACAAGCAATGTTTTAACATTCAATACAGATGCCATATCATGAGGTGGACAGGTGGTGTATGTATTTGCATATACCAAGGAAAAATGGTGCAGTTGCATACTGTGCGATGCCAAACCACACTGCAGATCCAATGAACCGTATTACGCACTTACTACACTACTACTGAACTTTGGATTAAGTAAATAAGTTCTTGCCGTTTCAAAAAGAGTAAATACAGTAAGTTCTTGAATATCTTACAGAGCAGTATAGTAGTATGCCCTTATCTTGTGGTATGCAACCACACAAGAAGCTGTATCATAGTAATACGGTACGGTATTACTACAAGAAAAATGAAAGAGGAGCACTAAAGAAGTGTACCGACGAGCCAGGCGAGCCCCGGTGCACGTCGAGCGAGCCGACGGCGTTCCCGGCGCCGTTGCGGAACTCGGCGACGTCGGCAGGCACGGCGGACGGCAGCAGCCGCGCGCCCAAACGCGCAACCGCCTGATCCGCGACCGCCCGGGCCACCTCCCGCTGGGCCATCTCGGGCGCGCGTTTCACCGTAGCGTCCGGCCCCGCCGAGGCGCGCACGGCGCTCGACGTTTTGCCTCTGAGCGGGGGAGGACGCGAGCGGGCAAGCCGGAGGGCGCTGAGGTTCGGGAGAGGATAGGAGAGGGAAGAGGAAGCCGAGATCAACGCGGGCGCTGTGGCGTGGGTGGTCGCCGGTAGCAACCGGAGATATTGCTCCAGCCGGAGCATGGAGGGGAAGCTGATGCCTGTCCCGGCGTCGGGTGGGGAGAGTGAGATGCGGACGTTACAGTGACGTGAGACTAGGAGTAGTCGGTAGTAGCTACGACGCCGAAGTAGCGCTAGCGTGTTGGCGTGTATGCACGGACAAAGAAGGATTCACGTGATTATGTATTTGCGGAGGATAGTTCAAGATAGTAAATCAAGTCCATATTTTCTATGGGAGTTTGAAAAGGCAAAATATGTTAAATGCAGTTGAGGTTGTAAATTGCTTTTTTTCTTTTCTTACCATTAAACAAAAAATACTATTAGCACGTCTAGCGCCCGGATGTCCGGCGCCAACGGCACGTCTAGACGTCCCATACCTATTGCTTTCCGGGCAGCGCTCGCATTCCAATTTGACTGCTTGTGGGGCTAGGGGGATATTATAGCGCCCGCTACCATTAGGAGCAGTCTCACGCCTGACCACGCACTCCTGCTGCCCGCATGGTACTGGCGTATCATGCTGCTGCTGACCGGCCGCATCCAGCTAGACTAAGGAGGGAGAGAGAGAAAGCAGCCCAGCATGCATACAGCTTCGTGCTCTACGGCGGCTTCATGCTCTACGCCCAGCTTTGTGCACGCGGGGACCGCTGTGCCCCGAGGGGACCACCTCTGCCTACGACATATATGGGCACCGTAACATATGCGACATCCAGATAAAACACTTGCAACGTACGTTTGAAACAGCCGAAATATTTGAAATGTATGCAACATCCAAATACAGCAATATATGCAACATCCAAATACAGCACTTGCAATATACGTATGGACACAAATAAAACGTTTGAAACATGTGTTGAAATACTTGAAAAAAACACATGAAACACTTAAAAACCATTGCAACATATACGTAGCATCCAGATAAAACAGTTGCAACATATGAGTGAACACATATGCAACATTCAGATAAACACTTGTAACATACATCTGAAAAAACAGATAAAACATTGGGAACAAACGTTTGCAACATAAGTATATAATCAATGCAACATATGCAACATCTCGATCTACTTTTGCAACATCCGCATGAAACAAATGAAACATACATCTAAAACAACTGAAACACTTGAAACATGCGCATACATGTAAAAAACATCTAGAAACACTTGAAAACACATCATCGCCGTACGGCCACGACCTACCTGGTAGGCAACTGCGCTGGCGCAGGCTCGCAAGATGGTGTGCGCCCCGCATGCCCCACCATGCCTGTCGTCGGCCGAGGGAGAGGAGACACTGTCGTATCTGGGGAGGGCGCCGCCGGCTGGGGCAGGGAAGGGTCAGCGGCTTGCTTGAGCCTGGGCGCTAGTGCTTGCTCCTACGGGATCTGCAGCACCTCGCCAGGGCCATGGAGGGCACGCGCCCGTCAGGGGCCGAGGCAGTGAGCTTCTTCTTGAGCTGAGTGAGGGTCTACGCCAGCGTGCCCTCTGGGAAGATGAGCTTGGGGATCGGAAGGAGCCCGTGCTCTAATGCCTCTCGCCGTGGGCGGAGCAGCGCTGCCGGGGACGGGGTGGCGGGGGTCGGCAACGTCACTAGAGCCAAAGATGGAAATAGAGACGGGGCCGCGTCCGGTGGCTGGTCTAGGGCCACGTCGGCCATCGCGATGACGCAAGAGGGCGTGGAGGAGGGGGAGATCTGGGAGTGTGCTGTGAGAATGGCGAGGGTCGGAGGAAATAACTCGATGTGGGCCTTTTTTTCTTCCGCATGATCTCTACCTATTACTAAAGAGCCAAAATTTATGCCATTCGCCCAGCCAAATCAAAGTGTATTTCCGTGCCTTGCAACGAGAGAAATAAATTGCTACTACTAAAACTTTTTCGAGGTGGGCAAAATGAATTTACCAAAGCAGGCATCACAACCGCCTCAGTCTAAATGTCAAGGTAAATTAAATCTTTACCGAGGCGGTTGAGATGTCTGCCTCGGTTAATCAAATAAAAAAGCAAAAAAAGACGAAAACCCCCATGGATAGGCCTGCCGAGCCCATCCATGGGCCCATCGAGCCCATCCACGCGCCATCGCCGGCCGTTGTTGTCGCTAGATACGCTGCTGGAGACCACGCCCACCCTGACGTCGGAGGACGAGCCCGCCCTAGATCCACTGTTGGGAAGCTCTGTTGGGAAGCGCACCGGCCCTAGATCCGTCTCCGGGGGTGCACCCACCATGGATCCGGCCGCCCTCTGCCGGACCCAGCCGCCAGGGGCGCGCCCGCCATGGATTTGACCGTCCTCCACCGAAATTCACCGCCGAGGGTAGCGCCCGCCATGGATCCAGCCGCCCTCCACCAGATCAAGCCACCAGGGGGCGCACCCGCCATGGATCCAGCCGCCCTCCACAGGATCCACCCGCCGGGGGGCCCGCCATGGATCCAGCAAGATCCGGGGTGAGGGAGAGGGGCCGCGCCCGCCACGCCGTTGTCGGAGGAGAGCCGAGCGAGGAAGAGGGAGAGGGAGAAGGAGAGGATGGCGGCGCTACTTAGGGAGGGGAGGAGCGGCGGCACTGCTCAGGGAGGAGAGTAGCGGCAGCGCTACTCGGGGAGGGGGTACGGGGCTAAGAGAGTCGCGCGGCGCTAAGAGGAGTCACGTCGCGCACTCTCTAGGCCGAGGAGTCGCGCGGCGCTGAGAAGGAAAGAGTGAGGGGAGAGAGTGAGGTGAGAATGAAACCCTAGGTTCGTATTTATACTTAGATCTTATCAGGCCTCGGTCTGGGCCTCGGCCTTTTTTCCCGAGGCGGGCAAGTTAGGAGGTTTGCCTCCAAAAATGGAGGCATTTTTGGAAGACGGCCTCTTATAAGGCCCGCCTCGGTTAATAGATTTTAGGAGGCAGCCGTAAATAGATTTTGTGAGGATGTTGATTATGACCTCCTCGGTTAATCCCATGTATTAACTGAGGTGGTTCAAAATCCTGCCCGCCTCTAAGCCCCTTTGCCAAACATCTCGGTTAAGTTTTTCTGTAGTAGTGAATCTATCTATAACAAAAATCTAAAGGTCGTATTTTAATTCGATACAAAATTAACAAGACAATGCTATATTATTGCCAATATTAATTTGTGGATGCCATGATCATCATAAAATTAATTGTAGTTTTAAAATTTTATAGAAAGGGTAACAAATAAATATATAGATAACATTCTCGTCCTCATTTTAAAATTTTATAGAAAGGCTTGTTCGCTTGTGATCTTTGCAACAATCACTGTGGCTGTAGCAACCAGTAGCACCTATACAAATTAAGTTGCAACAGTTGTGCAGCAAAGCTAAAACAAACAAAGTCAAATATTTGAGACTTTTAATCCCGTTGCAACGCATGGGTTTGTTCGCTAGTATAATATAAATAAACAAAGACGCTCACCTACCCTATAAATCCATGTAAATATATCCAACATCTATGAACACCAACTTGAGACCAAGATCGACATAAGATTGACTAGAGATGTGAATTGATGAGCCCTAGGGTGTCTCTTGCTCACTTTTAGTTAAAAAATTGTTACTAATATTTCCAAACAAGATTCAATTTTTGGAAACTAATAAAAAGTATATTGAGCTATAATCAGAGAAGACGATGACTGTAACACTGCTAGAAACTAGAGCAAATCAAAGAAGGGTGCATTTGTCTTATGTGTATGGATTGGAGGGATTTGAGTCGTAACCATGGTCAAAACTTAATCCTAGTCATTGATTTTCCATATTTGTTGTGGGTGCATCCACACCTGCAACAAACACTATAGCTTCGCCACTGGATTGTAAGGTTCACCAATCATATATACATCAAGATTGATAGAATCTTGTTAGCATTTGCATGTTTACACTATTCAAGCTATATCAAATGGATGTCAAAAGTGCTTCTCTAAATAACAAGATCAATGAGCTAGTATATTGAGCAACTCCGTGGTTTCGAAGATTCAAAGAATCATAACCATGTGTACAAGTTATCAGAAGATTCCTATGGTTTGAAGTAGATCCCCAAGCTTGACTTGACACCGCCCTACTCACCAAGAAAATTGGCAAAGATCTATTTGTGTGTCAAATATATGTTGACGATATTATATTTGGGACAACAAAACATTTTTTTTCGTGAACTACACAAGAGAACTACGTATCATTTCGTTAAGATAGAAAAAGATCCAATTAGTCTGAGTTTAGAAAGAACCCAGACTTGAGGTCCCGAACAAACACATAAGGCAGACTATGCCAATGACTAAAAAAGGAAAACACAAAAACCCAACTAGTAGACTGGTGATTAAACAAGCTCCCGCCATGCATCAGAGACTACATTCGCCCCCCCCCCCCCCCCCCCCCCCCCCCCGGTGCTTTGTAAAAGCTCTTGAATGTCTGGTGATGCTCCCTCAAACACACAAGAGTTTCTCTCCATCCATATTTTAGATGCACTTTTGTGCTTGTATTTTGTATACGGGACCATGGGAACACATGATAAATATTCTAGCATTTTCAGGAGACCTCTATTTCCTCGGTGTATCAGCAAGCTTCCATGTAGTATGCGCAAAGCAAGTGTGTGCCCTTTCACCAGCGATATCTTCTTCACGTATGTGGCTGGCAGTTTCTTTCAGGTCCTTATCTGTGAACCTCACCTTCAATGAGTCAATGTTCGCATCTAGATTTTTTATCTTCGTTGTCCCTGCTTAATTTTGTAGAATACTTTTCAGTAACTAATTATTGTTTCTCTACGATCGGGCGTATAATCAAGCAATGAGCTTGTCGTATGAGCTAGACATTGATGAACAATATATCAAAGTGAAAAGAAAAACCTGGCGTAACAAAAAAAATCAAGTTTGAAACAAGCACATGAATTTCTAGGTCAGCAAAGAAGAATATATGCAAGCCAAATTGTCATGTGGTTATATTACCAGGTTATGTTTTTTGACACTTTTGTTCCTCTGCCAAAGCAAATTAGACCATTATAAGAGAAATGTCTATGACCAATGAAATATACACATTTCAATCCTCTCTGAATGCATTATTAACAGAGAAGTGTTCCTAACTAAGATCAATCCGTGCATGCATCAATATGAGAATTTGATGAATTATTGATACTAGTAAAGATGCCCGTGCGTTGCAGCGGGAGGGAAAAAAAGCTATCAAACGTTAATAGCAAACAAGGGTAGAATTTTATATATGTATTTATGTTTTACCCTTTCTATAAATTTTAAAAGCTCTAATTTATCTTATGATGACCACATTACGTGCATTAGGCGTGTATCATTGGTATAGATGTGGAGTCGGCCATGATGACGTCCAGACTCATCTTTTCGGTGAGATAGTGTTATTGATATAGATGTGGAGCTATTATGGATGGTGTCCGGGCTCACCTCCTTGATGCGGCAGCATATTAATGCCAACAAAGAGTTAGATGGAAAACTCACTTGAGTTGATAATTATATAGATACATTTATTTAGACCAGATTAGACAATAAACTATTTAAATTTTCTACTCACATTTTGATTAGGTGAATCACTTGTTAATCTAGGTTTGAATATTTTCTAATCAAAATTATGTTAACAACTTGGTAGTAGAAAAAAATCGTAAAGAAAAATCAGGGTCAAAGATTCATAATAATTATTCTTAAAAAAAATCAATCAAAAAACCACCTATGAGGATAATGAATGCAACAAAAAAAGAAATCAGATGGAAGGCCAACAAAAAATCAAACGAAAGGAAATTTATATGGCAGAAGTTTTACCCAATCTATACCTAATATTTAAAAGGAAAAATTTCTGTGGTTTTTTTTTGTTTCCGCCCCTTTTCTGTCTAAAATTGCTCGCTAATTACTGGCATAATGTGGTCCATGAGACCCACATTTATTTTTTCACTCCATTTATTTTCTCTTGAACACACATGAATGTCTAGTTTTCTACGACTTCATGTTCTGCATTCAGCTAGTAACGAATTTCTAGTTATGTACCACATGATGTTCTGCGTTCTAGCTAGTAATGAAATTTTGCCTGAATATTGTCAGAGCCTACTTTCCAATGAGGTATGGTGGTGGGGAGGACGGACCGCAGCCTCTTCCTCCTTGTGTTGACCTCGAGCAGCCATACCTTCCTGTCCTTGTCGTCGAGGTAGCAAGAGTAGTCGTTGCGGACCCTGAAGCATACGACGTGAGGGTCGTCCAAGCTCACGACGGGGTACTCCAGGGGCACACGCGGGAGGCTCCCGTACTCCGGCAGCGCCCAGAGCTCATTGCAGTCCAACACACCGTCTTGAACCCACGTCATCGGCTCCTCCGCCATCGTCGTCCTCAGTTTCAGCGTCCACGTGGTCACTGTGAAGGTGAAGCGGGATGGCTTGCACGTGCTCGAGCCAGGGCCACCGCAGCAGCAGCGGGAATCGACGCTCACGAGCCTCACCGCACCAGCGCCGGCGGCGCACATGTTCCGGGAACGCTTCATGCTAGGTGGGTCATCGTTGTTCCTCGTGTATTCCTCGTTGGCCTCCTCGTCGTCGTCCCCGATGAGGTCGGCCGGCAGCCGTATGTACCGTAGCTTGGGAGGGCTCGCCTGGTCCGCTGCCATGTCGCAGAGGAGGAAGCCGGTGAGGTAGTTGAGCCAACACAGGTACCGGTCTCCGATAGAGATGACCGCGACGGTCTGCCACCAATCCCGCAGCAAGTGGACTTTGCCGCCAGTGCCATGCTCTTTGACGATCGGCATAGCCTTCTTGAGCTCCCAGCTGCCGCCATCGCTGCAGCCGTCGACACGGAGCACGCAGAGCTCGGCCGTGTCGCGTGGTTCCCCAAACGGCACCTCGAGCTGGGCCACCAGAAACTCGTCCTCGCCGCGCCGCAGGATGCCGGTGTCACAAAGATTCAATGCGCGGACGCTGTCGTCGTCGTCCCGCTGGTAACCGCTCTCGTATAGGCGAGGGATATAGCGTTCGGAGAGCAGAATCAGCCACGGGGGCCGGGACCGGGAGGCGCCGCCGCCTGCGCCTGCCGTGTGCACGAAGTAGTCGTATAGATACCGGGAATTATTCGGACCACAAGCTAGAGTGAGCCATTGGGTTAGCTAAATTGGATTGCGAGAAAGCCCAGACCACCTGGCAGACAGAAATCTATGGTAAAAATTAAAAAGTGTACAGAAATTTTCATAATTTATTATTAGGTATAGAAATGGTAACTTTCGGTTTGTTAAACACATGCTATATCAACAATTTTGGGATGGGCTTTTGAAGGTGACCAGGTATAGGAACCGAACCACATCATCCCCTTGAATCGGTTTCTTTCTCTTTTTTTTTTGTCTTTGGATTTTGATGGAAAAAGTCTACATTACCACTCTCAATTTTCGCGAAAGTCCGCTTTTCCTCTCTGAACTTCAGAACCGGGCAAAACACCTCTCTCAACTTTTAAAACCGTTCATCTTACTTCCTTGACCCTGTTATAAGCAGTTTTGAAGGCGGTTTTATTTTTTTCTTTTTTATTTATTTCGGCCGTATCTTTAAAAAATCATAGTAAATCATAGAAAAATTATAAAATGAAAAATCCAATTTTATTGGACTCCACATGAGTAGATCTACACAATAAATATATAATATGGTATGATTTAGTACAAAGTTTTTGTTATGGCTTTAGATTTATGTTTTTCTGTAATTAATTGGAATAATTCATAGCCGCAGTTTCTATAGTCCAATTGTGATGAAATTTTTATGGTGGGTTAACTATTGCATGATTGAACTATAGTAAAAATTTCATACTCATTGGATCATGTATAGCTTAGTTATAGATTTTAAATGAGTATGAAATTTTTACTACAGTTTAAGCATACAGTAATTAGTCCACTATAAAAATTTCATCACAATTGGACCATAGAAACTGCAGCTATGATTTATTCCATTTAATTACAGAAAAACATAGATCTAAAGTTACAGCAAAAATTTTGTACTAAAACATACCATATTATATATTCACTATGTATCTGCTCACGTGGATTTAAAAAAATTAGATTTTCTATTTTATGATTTTTCTATGATTTAATATGATTTTTTTAAAGATTTAGCCAAAATAAATAAAAAAGAAAAAGATAAAACCGCCCTCAAAACTGCTTATAGCATAGCCAGGGAGGTAAGATGAAGGGTTTTGAAAGTTAAAGGAGATGTTTTGCCTAGTTTTAAAGTTCAAGGAGGAAAACATAATTTCCAGAAAATTGAGGAAGAAAACGTGGATTTTTTCGATTTTGATTGATCCCGCACTAGGCATATCCGCATACGGTGGACGGGCCGGCAGCCCCAGCGGCCCAACATTCAACGTGAGCGGAAGCTTCATTTCCCGATTTCTTTTTCTTTTATTTATTTTATTATTATTATATAGGTGGCCTCCTAATGAAAATCTCCTGCTCGCTCCCTCTTCCACGCTCCGCTTATTCCCACCATGGCCCACACGCTTCCCGCCATGACGCTGCCGCCGCCGGAGCATAGCACCAGCACGGAGCCGTCGTCCGCGGCGAAGAGGGCGTCCACGAGCCCGATGGCGCTGTCCACCAAGAGCCACAACGCTCGAGCGCAAAAAGAGGAAGACGCCACCGCCACCGCCTCCCGAGTTAACGCCGGCCAAGACCTCAGATGCCACAGATCCGGCATCCAAGAAGAAGCTGGTGCTAGCTGCGCCCTCCCACGCCGCCGGCGGTGGGCAATCTAGCAAGGGCACGGCCCAAGGTAAGAGTGCCGGCCACCAATCCGGAAAGGACGCACTGGCGCACAAGGCTAAGACTTCGGATGAGTTGCACGAGCTGTATCCTCACCTCGTCGACGAGGCCATGGCCCTTGTCGACCCGGCGGTGCTGGAGAGGGTGCTCCCCCGCATTGATGACAACGAGGCCCAGGCGTTGGACAAGAAGATCAAGGGGCCGAGGAGGCAGCTCACCAAGGCCATCACGGAATCGGTGAGCAAACCCTTCTTATCCTTAATCATACTTGGGAGAAGGATTTCCGTTTAATTACTCTCAACTCAAGGTTCCATCCTTCCGGGTTTTTGTTAATTGTTGTGATTGTGGTTGTGCTTCTAATGAATAATTTATTTGACTAGGTTGTTTCGAAGTATTTAACCATTGCTCGTTTCTTGTATCCCAATCTAGTTCTATTCATAAAACCATGGCTCCGGTACCATTGTGAGGTCCATAGACATTCACAATCACCACATCAGGGTACACAGTATGGTTCATGTTCTTAATTTGCAATGTTTACAAGATCCTAGTACATAAACTACAAAGATACAGAGAGGAAGGGTAACAGAGAGAGGTGAAGGAGTACGAGGTCGCAGACCATCGAGAGCCGTAGTGGTTGGAGCAGTGGCGACGGTCGAAGCTCCGGTGACCGTCTCATTCGCTGGTGCCATCTGCGCACCGGCAACGACGGTCGGTGGAGAGAAAGTGACAGTGCAGTGGAGTGGTGGCGCAGTGGAGACAGTGAAGACGGTGGCGGCTTCCCGTCACTGGCTGCGCCCCTCAAGGATCGGATCAGGGAATGTCGGTGGGGAATGGCGGCTGAGGGTGAACCTCGTACCGAGAGCCTCTGGCCCTCACCTTTATTTATATCGCAGTGTGACGGGGGCCCACCAAACATGTAGGGTTGGGCGCCCCCGATCAGGGCGCGAGAACAAGGCCCAAAAGGCTGTTGGGCTAACTGGTGGGAGATCAAACCTAACATTCTCCCCTTGATCCTCTCGTCATTTTTTTCGTTCTTTAATTTCATACTCAAAACTTTCAATTTATATTTTTCTTGCTTCTATCCTATTCTTTTACAGATTAGTGCGTAGAGCTGTCTCATCGTCACAGCGGTTAGTGCCGTTAGACTAACAGCCACAACACCCCTCTCCGTATTGGAATGAATCGGGCCCTTCATATGTTCGGGAATCATAGGCTTTCCCTTAAACCCCATGTCGGCTACGTGTTCTCTGAACACGTTAGGTGGTAAGCCCTTTGTGAGCGGATCCGTGAGCATTTTATCAAGATTTATTATATGATCTTGAACTTTATCTTTCACAACATAGTACTTTATGTCAATGTGTTTGGCAGCACCACTTGACCTATTGTTGTGAGCATACTGTACTGCTGGATTGTTATCACAATACAATCTCAGTGGTTCATTAATATTATCAATCACTTTGAATTCGGGTATGAATTTCTTCAGCCAATTCACCTGTCCCGTTGCCTCATAGCATGCTACAAACTCGGCATACATGGTCGAGGATGTAGTTACAGTTTGTTTGGAGCTTTTCCACAATATAGCCCCTCCTGCGAGAGTAAATATATATCTTGATGTGGATTTTCTTTCTTCTCCCGCATAATCAGAATCTGAATACCCCTCTATCTGCAGGGAATCAGATCTTCTATATGTTAACATGAGGCCTTTCGTACCCTGCAAATAACACATGACTTTCTTCACTAATTTCCAATGTTCAATTCCTGGATTCTTTTGATATCTGCAAAGTAACCCGGTAATAAAAGCTAAGTCAGAGCGTGTACACACTTGAGCATATTGTAAACTTTCAACAACTGAAGCATACGGTACCGCTTTCATTCGGTCAATTTCATATTGGTTCTTAGGACATTGATGTTCCCCAAATCTATCACCTTTGACTATAGGAGCAGGTGAAGGACTGCACGCATGCATACTAAATTTCTTCAGGACCTTTTCTATGTATGCCTTTTGCGATAATCCTAGAACCCCTTTCTTCTGTCTCGGTGAATCTCTATTCCCAAAACGAATGATGCCTCGCCGAGATCTTTCATATCAAAGTTCGAGGACAAGAATTTCTTCGTTTCTATTAGTAGATTAATATCACTACTAGCAAGCAAGATATCATCCACATACAAAATTAGCAATATGTACTTTCCACTCTTGAACTTTGCGTAAACACAATTGTCCTCAACATTTTCCTTAAACCAAAAAACCTTTTATCGTTCTATCAAACTTCAAATACCACTGTCTTGAAGCTTGCTTCAATCCGTAGATTGATTTCTTTAAACAACATCCTATATTTTCTTTTCCTTTTACGACAAAACCTTTTGGTTGTACCATATAAACATTTTCTTCCAAATTTCCGCTAAGGAATGCCGTCCTTACATCCATTTGACGTAACTCCAAATCATAGTGGGCTACAAGTGCCATTATAATTCTGAAGGAATCTTTACATGAGACTGGAGAAAATGTCTTATTGTAATCAATCCTTTCTCTCTGCGTAAAGCCTTTCACCACAAGTTGCGCTTTAAATCTTTCTATATTTCCTTGGGAGTCATATTTTGTTTTGTAGATCCATTAACAACCTACTATTTTGGCTCCTTTAGGAATAATTTCTAAGTCCTAAACTTTATTGGTACTCATTGATTTCATTTCATCTTCCATGGCCTTAAGCCACTTTGATGTGTGGTCGCTTCTCATGGCTTCTCATCCCGCATCTGAAATTTTTCTGTTTCATAAACTTCATAGTTATCAGTATAGCTAATCTTCTTATTCTTTGAGACCTTCTAGGTGCCTCAGGCACTTGTTCCATATTGGGCTGTTGTTGTTCTTCCTCATGTGCGATATTTGGTTCTATATGTTCCTCAAGGATAGGCTCCTCAAGGACAGGTTCCTCATGTTCATTCATTGTCACCACGGGAGAACTTGCAACAGGTGTTGGCACTATAGTGTCCTGCACTGTCGGCGCAACAGCAGCAGGTAGCGTGAAGAATGGTTCTTCAACCATCAGAGTGGGTACATGTACCTGCTTCTCATGTAGGCTTATTTCTCTTGCTACCATGCTCCCCCTGATCATGTTATCCTCCAAGAACACAGCGTGTCTTGTTTCTACAATCTTCGTATATCTGTCAGGACAATAGAAGCGATATCCTTTTGATCTTTCTGGATAGCCAATAAAATGGCAGCTGACTGTCTTGGAGTCTAACTTTCCTATGTTTGGGTTAAACACTTTTGCCTCAGCCGGACAACCCCACACACGCAAATGGTTAAGTGAGGGTTCCCTTCCTATCCATAATTCATACGGTGTTTTAGGCACCAATTTGCTTAGTACTCGATTAAGTATGTGAATGGCGGTTTTTAGTGCCTCCATCCATAAACTAATCAGTAATGTGGAGTAACTTGTCATATTTCTTACCATATCCATTAAGGTACGGTTACGTCTTTCGGCCACTCCATTCTGCTGAGGCTCCCCCGGTGTGGAGTACTGAGCGACTATGCCATTTTTTTGTAGAAACTTTGCAAACGGTCCAGGAATTTGGCCATATGGGGTATGTCGCCTATAGTACTCTCCACCTCGGTCTGATCGTACTATCTTTATTTTCTTATTATGCTGATTTTTAACCTTAGCTTTAAATATTTTGAATTTATCCAATGCTTCCGATCTTTCTTTAATTGGATAAATATAGCCATAACGAGAGTAGTCGTCTGTGAATGTTATAAACAAATCATAACCATCCACACTTTTCACAGGAAATGGGCCACATATGTCTGTGTGGATTATTTCTAAAATTTTTGTGCTTCGTTTGACATCTTTTTTAATTTTCTTGACATACTTTCCTTTGATACAATCAACACATTGTTCTAAATCTGAAAATTCTAAATGCGCGAGAATTGATTCCTTAACCAATCATTCTATTCTCCCCCTCGAAATATGGCCCAAGCGACAATGCCATAATTTCGAAGAGACATTATCAATTCTCTTCCGCTTCTTAGTTACATTCGCAGATGGGGAATCATTCATATTCTCATCGTATACATTGTTCGCATTCTCAGCAAGAGATAATAAATAAATCTTGTCTTGTTAGAAGGTAAGACAACACATTTATTATCATCTAGTATCTTACACTTGCCATCACCAAAATGGCAATCAATTCCATCATCATCAAGTTTCGAAACACTTATTAAATTTCTATGCAAAGAGGGAACATAAAGTACTTCTTCAAGTTTAAGTACAAAACCATTATTCAATTATAAAAAAAAATCTCCAATGGCTTCAACATTGGCTTGCACTCCATTTACAACTTTAATCGTTATTTCTCCTCTTTGCAAGGTTCTCGTCCCACTTAACCCCTGTAAAGAATTTGCAACATAAGTAGCTACTCTTGAATCAACCCACCAAGTGGATTTAGCATAACATAAATACAGGGAATCATCTACAAATGTAATAAATTCATCACCTCTCTTTAGCAGAGATTTCAGAAAGTCTGGACAATCCCTCTTGTAGTGTCCGTTCTTGAAGCAGTGCTTGCACTGATCCTTTTCAGCTCCACCATAGGAGTTGTTCTGCTGATTCTCAGAATCCTAGGGTTTCTTTCCCTGTGAATTGGAGGAAGAGGACTTTTCCTTATCCTACTTAGGTTTCCCTAATGGTTTAGAATTCTTACCATTAAAGTTCTTTCTTTTGTTATCCTTCACAAGATGAGCGGATTCACCTTGTGAGGACTTTATTCTCTCCTCTTCTTGAGCACACATTGAGATGAGCCTTTCTATGCCCCATCTTTCAGGTTGCATATTGTAGTTCACAATGAAGGTGTCATATTCTTTTGGCAAAGAAGCAAAAATCAAATGAATCAGGAAATCAACTTCCTTCAAATTCATTTCCTTTAGCTTAGATGCCGTAGTATTCATCTTCAAAATGTGCTCTCTTATGCTACCACCAGTATATTTCTCATTCACAAGTTTCTTAATCAGTGAACTTGCTGTGACCTTGGTAGACCCAGTAAACTGACTCTTGATTTTCTCAAGATATTCTGTGACAGTAGCACATTCAGGGATTGAGCCCCTTATCTGTTCTTCTACGGTGGCCTTGGCCACCAGCAGACACTTGCGGTTGGAGAGAGTCCATTGCCTATGTTCAAGGTCGTATTTCATTCTTATCTCAGCATGATCACGCTTTCGAGCAACGAAATCAGCGTCATATTCATTTTTACCTCTCACCGGGTCCTTTGGCTCAATAGGACACGGTGAGGTGATGGCAAAATCGACCTCTCCCAACGCAAGTTCCAGTTCATACTTCTCCCGCCACACATGGTAATTGCTCCCATTGAGTGTCAGGATATTTGCGATGTTCACAATGCATTTGCCTCCTGAAACCACACCAGAGAAAGTGAGAAACGTTTATACATAAAATAGTATGCTTTAACTCAATGTTGGTCAAATTAAAACATATAATTCATCTATGTAAACATTTTACATCACTGTTGGGCAAAAGTAAAATTAATGCATAATTTCTCATAAATAAAAAATTATAATATTGTTATTAACAACGTTGGTCAGAAAATAACAACATCATAATCTCATCAAAATTATCATAAATTCATCATTTCTCTTAAAATTAAATTATCCCGTTGGTTCAAATTTAATCAGAAGAGAACAATTTCATGCACAGCGGAAACATTAATAAAGTTCATAATTATATTTCTTAGAAAATCTAAAAATTCTATTCTCTGAAAAAAAATATCGTTGGATAAAATTTGCATAGAAAATTTCATCAAAAAAATTCTATTCAAATTCATTCAAAATGCATCAAATAATTTTCTGGAAAATTAAATTTATAGGGTTCATTTTTCATTCAGGGCCGAGGGGAAACGATTCGGCCCAGCGGCCGAATTGGCCCACGGTTTCCTCCAGCGCTGCGCACGCTAAGCTGGCGGCCAGCGGCCCAGCTCGGCCCGCCATTTCAATTTTTTTTGTTTGTTTGGCCAGTTGCACTGCTCGTGCGCGCTGTGCGCCTTGTTCTGTTGGTGGCCCGCGGCCCATTTAACGCCCGTTCGAGAGCTGAGCGCAGCGTGCAGCAGCCGGCCAATACGGCCCAACTCGCACTGGTCGTTCATTTGCATCGGACGGCTGGCCGTTCTTTTCGTTGGATCAAAAACGCATCAGCCGCCGGTTCCAAAAACCCTAAGTCAATTTCGTTCTCTTCTTCCCCGTATTTCTCTCAGCCGCCGCACAGCAGCAGGACAGCAGCATCACAGGCCGTGACGGCCGGAGGGAAAAGAGATGGCAGTGCCACCGCCGGGCCCCTCGCCGGTGCGCGAGCTCGCCCTAGGCTGAGCTCGTCGCCGTCGAGCGGTCCCGCGGGCAGTGCCCAGAGCCGGGAGTGCGTGCCGCGACTCGGTTTCTTCCCCGCGCGCCGATGAGCAAACGCACGGTCGTCTTCCCGTACCAGCGAGTAAAGGCCACCGGCGGTGAGGATAATGGGGCCAGGGTAGGTCCCCTCAACCTCCATAGGGTTAGGGATTCATCATGGTTCGATTCGATTCTTCCCGATCTGAAATCGGTTCGTTAGGGTTCGATTCGGGTTCGTTTGACTGATTTCTTTCCGATCCGAAAAATCTGAATCAAGTTCGAGTTATTGCTCGTTTCTTGTATCCCGATCTGGTTCTATTCATAAAACCATGGCTCCGGTACCATTGTTAGGTCCATAGACATTCACAATCACAAGATCAGGGTACACAGTAGGGTTCATGTTCTTATTTGCAATGTTTACAAGATCCTAGTACATAAACTATAAAGATACAGAGAGGAAGGGTAACAGAGAGAGGTGAAGGAGTGTGAGGTCGCATACCATCGAGAGCCGTAGTGGTCGGAGCGGTGGCGACGGTCGAAGCCCCGACGACCGTCTCATTCGCTGGTGCCATCTGCGCGCCGGCAGCGACGGTCGGTGGAGAGGAAGTGGCGGTGCAGTGGAGTGGTGGCGCAGTGGAGACGGTGAAGACGGTGGTAGCTTCCCGTCACTGGCTGCGCCCCTCAAGGATCGGATCGGGGAATGTCAGTGGGGAATGGCGGCTGAGGGTGAACCTCGTACCGAGAGCCTCCGGCCCCCACCTTTATTTATAACGCAATGTGACAGGGGCCCACCAACCATGTAGGGTTGGGCACCCCCGATCAGGGCGCGAGAACAAGGCCCAAAAGGCTGTTGGGCCTAACCGGTGGGGGATCAAACCTAATAGTACCAGGTTCCTAGTAGGCTACCTCAAAGTATTTTACTGCAATTGATGCTATTTGATTGTGAAGAGGAAATAGCCAATCTTTGCCTACAATTTTGACCATTGCCTAAAAATAGTTCGCCTTGGAACTGTAAAACACCGAGTGCATCACTACAGTCAAACTGCGCCCCTTACTTCCTACATACATTCTGATGTCTTCTGTTTTCAAGGCACTGATTGCCTCACTTTAGTACAACCAGTGCACCATAGAACACTCTGCATAGAAATAGGAAATATTATTGCAAGTTAAGGGGTGTTTGGTTTCAATGTGTTAAAGTTTAACTCCTATCACATCAATGTTACCTCAAATGCATGGAGTACTAAATGTAGACTAATTGCATGCATGTCGATACAGATTAGGAGTAATTTACGAGACGAATCTATTAAGCCTAATTAGTCCAAGATTGGAAACTTTTTGTCAAATAAGATGAAAGTGCTACAGTGTTTGTTAAGCTTTAACTCCTCAAACCAAACACCCCCTAAGGTTTCACTTTCAGCACACTGTTCGAGAATCCAAAACGACGATGCCGATTGGGGAAAGAAACTGAGAGGAGAATTCAGACTAAAGTAGACTAATATAAACTTCATTGTTTGAAGGCACCAAACTCTGCAAAAGAACTGAAATTTGTGATATCAAACTCTGCAACCAAAGTGAAAATTTGTCAATAGGAAGTAGTCATCACCCTTTTGTCTTGGCAACTGCTTTTTGTACCGGACATTTTTCTGCCCATCTTAAATCTGTTACCCTACCAGCTTGCACTTGCTCTGAAATAATTTTTTATATGCTGAAAGATGCATTTTACATTTGTGTCAAATTACCCCTCCAATTCGAAAAGAATGCTGTTCAGGCTGCATAATGTCTGACTTCTAAACTTTGGGTGCTAATATATTTACCACTAGTGAAACCCTATGTTGCCAAAATAACACTACTGAGGTTGGGTCCCACATGTCATTCACAGGCACAGTGATACAATTTTGCCAGTCATATAATGGGTTGGACACATGAAAGATATTTGTAGATTTTGTAAGAAAATGGTTTGAAATCTATTGAAATTTTGAGACAGAATAACTGATCAATTAGTGTCAATGTTTAAAGCAGCATTCTTCTGTTGGATGGATTCCCGTCTATTGCATTTCATGCTTGCTGCAGTGTGCTTGCCACATAAAATGTGTGATTTCTAGATTTACTTGCTTATTCGTGTGCTCCTAACATTAGATATGATAGGAGTTTGTCCCTAATATTGTCTCCTTAAGTTTTTATGTAGTATTAGTAACTGCTTAAATATCATTTTTATATGAGCTGGATAAAATCTTCAGCACTGACTTGTTAGATGAACTGATCTTTCACAACCAAGTTAGTCATGCCTTTCAGATAATATATATTTAATGTGACTGTTTGTATTAGAATAGTTTAGAGTTAGTCGGATTAGTATATACATGAGTGTGAAAGGATGTAGATGCTTGTGATAAGGATTGCGACTTGTTTCTTTTAAAATAGTTTACACTTAATCGGATTTTAGTATAATATGATAATGACAGGACGTAAAATGCTTGTGATAAGAAATGGAGCCTATGGCTATGAAGTAATAAGATTACTGTCCCCTTGTAATCAAGATATGAATATTGTATATATTCATTTAGTTCAGTGCATTCTTTAATTGATTCACACGGTAGATTATTAGCCTTCCATAATCTTTTTGAGACATTACCATCAATACTTGAAGTTGATGAATATAACTTGGTACTAATGTAGGCAAGGATGAAAAACATGGAAACATCCACAATATTTCTGTGTCAAGCTACTAGCCTTCAACTAGAAAAGTCAAGAGTGCATAAAGAGGAGGGTGTGGATATCTGTGATCAAGAATGATTGGCACGAGTGGAACGTGAAATAGTGGAACTGAGACAGTGTCAAGGGCGTTGGGACCCAAGGTAGGAGGGCCTTGGCTCCTCAGTTCATAGCCAAGGCCGGGTAACGGTGCCAGGGTTTTTGCCTGGTTGACCAAGGTAGAAGGAGGTGAGATTAAGAGTTGAAGAGATAGGATTGGAGGTAATTGATATTGCTTGCTTCATTCAACTGAGCCCTGGATACATATAGGAGTCGGCTGGCTCCTTGGTTCTAATTCCTGCATTAACTAACCTCTCAACTACTTCTTAATTGCTGAGACGACCAGCCACCTAAACCACCTTGGGCTCTTGCTGGCCTGTGCCCTCAGGGGCAGGCCTGGCTGCACCTCGTGTTCGAGGCCGGCGGCTGTATTTTCTGCCCCACATGACATCTCTCCCCGCCCTCGACGAGCAGCTCGTCCTCGAGGTTGAAGGAAGGATATCTGTTGATGAAGCTGTCGATGTCTTCCCAGGTAGTGAATGCCGCTGGTTCTCCTTGCCAATGCACCAGCACTTGGCGGACTCCTTTGGGCAGGCGGGTGCTTGTAGCACGTTCCGGCACCGGCTGCGTGGCGCCATGATGAGCGGGCAGCAACCCAGGAGGCACCGCTGGTGGAGTGCCCACGAACTTCTTCAGGAGGCTGACGTGAAAGATGTCGTGGAGACGTGCGCAGGGAGGGAGCTTCAGGCGGTAAGTGACGTCGTTGATGATAGCCGCCACCCGATAGGGCCCGTAGAAACGGGACCTGAGCTTCCCTTTGGACGCCACCTGCAGGGAGGCTGGAGCGCGATGACGCAAGCGCAGCTAGACCCAATCGCCCACGGCGTAGCGGGCTTCACGATGATTCTTGTCGTAGTGGCGCTTGTAGACAGCCTGTGCTTGCTCCAGCTGGCAGCAGGCATCGGCCAGGAGCTCATCCCACTCAGCCATGTTTTTGGCTACAGCAGCGACCCTGGTTTCGCCAGGGCGGATGGAGGGCGGGTCGCAGCCATAGACGATCTTGAATGGCGTGTCCCGGAGGGAAGCTTGAAAGGCGGTGTTGTAGACGTACTCCGCCCATGGCAGCCAGTGCAGCCAGTGTCGGGGTTGATCACCGGTGAGGCAACAAAGGTACATGGTGATGACCTTGTTGGCTGCCTCGGTCTGTCCATCAGCTTGGGGATGGAACACCGAAGTCATGTGCAGCTTGGTTCCTGTGAGACGCATGAGTTCCTTCTAGAAAATGGAGGTGAACATTGGGTCACGGTCTGAGACCAGTGACCGAGGAACACCATGGAGCCTCACAATGTCAGTGAAGAACGCCTGGACCACAGATTCTGCTGAATAGGGGTGAGCCAGCGGAATGAAGTGGCAATACTTACTGAAGCAGTCAACGACTGCAAGGATGACGGACTTGCCGCCGACGCGGGGAAGAGCTTCAATGAAGTCAAGCCCGAGGTCTGTCCAGACCGATGTGGGCACGGGCAGTGGCAGGAGTAGGCCGGCTAGATGAAGATGCTTAGACTTGTGATGTTGGCACGTGGTGCAGGTGTGGATGTAGTCCTGGACCACCGCGCGCAGCCGCGGTGAATGGAAGTCACGGCGCAGACGGTGCAGGGTGTGCTGAACTCCTTCGTGGTCGTCGTCGTGCACAGCAGTGAGGACCTCGGCTAGCAGGGGCGAGGTGGGCTGGATGTACAGACGGCCTTGGAAGGCCACCATGCCGTTGACGAGGGACCAAGGAGCCACGTGCTGGCCTGCTGTGAGCTTGGCTTTGATGGTGACCAACGCTGGATCCGTGTCGTGTGCTTGGCGGAGATGCTCAATGAAGTTGAACTGCAGCCCAGAGATGGCAAAGACCGCCAGCTCCTCGGTGTCACGCCTGGAAAGGCGTCAGCCACTGTGTTGGTGTTCCCGACCTTGTACTCCACCGAGAAGTCGAAGCCGAGGAGCTTGCCCACCCAGTGATGTTGTGGTATGGTGGCCAAGCGTTGATCTAACAAAAATTTCAGACTGTAATGATCAGTCCTTACCAGAAACCGCCGCCCCCAAAGGTATGGGCACCAATGTCGGATGGCGAGGACGAGGCCGATGAGCTCCCTTTCGTAGGCCGCCAAGGACTGGTGGCATGGCGCCACGGGCTGGCTGAAGAAGGCCACCGGGTGCTGGCCTTGGAGCAGCACCGTGCCGAACCCATAGGTGGAGGCGTCGCACTCGACGAAGTCGGGGAGCGCGAGGACAGGTGCTGTAGTGACTGCTGTCTTGAGAGCAGCGAACGTAGCGCTGGCCGCCTCTGTCCAGGTGAATCCCTCCTTGAGCAGGGCGGTCAGGGGTGCGACGATCGTGCTGAACTCCTTGACGAACTTGCGGTAATACCCCGCCAAGCCGAGAAATCCCCGGAGTGCCTGTGCGGAGCGAGGTTGGGGCCAGTCTGCCACCGCTTGGACCTTGTCGGGATCCATGGCTACCCCTACAGCAGAGATGACATGCCCTAAATAGGCGATGGAGGGGACGCCAAACGCGCACTTGGAGCGCTTGACGAAGAGCCGGTGCTGGTGGAGTACGGCGAGGACAGCACGCACATGGCGCAAGTGCTCAGCCCACGAGCTGCTGTAGATCAATATGTCGTCGAAGAAGACAAGGATGAAGCGGCACAGGAACGGGCGGAGCACGTCATTCATCAATGCTTGGAACGTGGCTGGAGCGTTGCTGAGCCCGAACGACATGACGAGGAACTTGTAGAGCCCGTCATGAGTCCAGAACGCCGTCTTCTCGACATTAGCGGCGTTCATGTGGACTTGATGGTAGTCTGAGCGGAGGTCTAGCTTGGAGAAGAATCGGGTGCCATGGAGCTCATCGACTACTGGAATAGGATATGCATCCTTGATGGTGATGGCGTTGAGCACGCGGTAGTCGACGCAAAAACACCACGAGCCATCAGCTTTCTTGCTGGGCGAGCATGGTGGCGCACTGGCGTTCCAACTCGTCTTTGTGGGCGGCGGGGTAGCGATAAGGCCACACGGCCACCAGCGCCGAACCCGGGACAAGGTTGATGCTGTGGTCCCGGGAACACGGAGGAGGCAGCGTTGAGGGCTCGGAGAAGACACTGGCGAAGTCGTCCAGCAGCGCGTCCATCAGGTTGTCACCTGTGCACGCTCGCAGGGAGGGCCTGGAGGGTCCAGCGATCCCCTTCTAACAGATCCCTACGCCAGAAAGACATGGTGAGGGCACCAAAATCCCAGAGGGTCGGCCCCAAGGAGGCCAGCCACTGGATGCCGAGGGCGACGTCGTAGCTGGCCAGTGGCAGTGCGAAGAGGTCGGTGGAGAAGGCCTCACCCTGAATGCTGAACGCCGTGTCGCAGTAGGTGCCTGGACAGGGCACTCGTTCGCCATTGGCGACCGTCACCTTCATGTTACCGCGAGGCAGGAGCTTGAGGGAGGTGCGGCTGGCAGCGTCCTCGGAGACGAAATTGTGGGTGGAGCCAGAGTCGAGGTCCAATAGAGTGGTGCCCCCCAGCTGGATGTGCACCTGCATCGTCTCACTGGTGCAGACGTCCGCTATCGCGTGCAGTGAGATGAGCCGATCATCGGCAGCCTGCTCCTCTAGCTCAGCTTTGTCACCTTCTTCAGCTTCGGCGAGGTCAAGGAGGAATAAGCGTTGGCAAACGCGATTGTGAGCTCGACTGAATTTCTCGTTGCAGTTGAAACAAAGCCCCAGGCAGCGGCGCTCCTCCATCTCTGTTTGGGACAGCCTCTTCATCTGCCGGCCTTCGACAGAGACCGTGGACTGCCCTGCAGCAGCTGGTGGAGCAGGGAGTGCAAGGCGTGGCGGGGGCCCTATCAAGAGGCCGCGCGCCGGGGGGCGCTGGGGCGCAGGTGGCGGTGCAGCCACAGCAGGATATTGCTCGTGGAGCTCCAGTTTGCGAGCGAGACTCATGGCAGAGTTGAGGGACTGCGGATTGTGGAGCTCAACGTCGAGGCTAAGAGGTGGCTGCAGGCCTCCCGTGATGGCTTGGACACGCTGCGGCTCCGAGAGAGTGCCCGCCTACGGGAGCAGGCCTCGAACCGGTCTTGGTACTCTGCAACAGAGCCGGTTCGCTTGGAGGCCATCAGTTCCCCGAGCGGATTGGAGCGGATGGGCGGCCCGAACCCGAGGTTCAAGAGCTCTGAGAAGCGGTGCCAGGAAGGTGTGCCCTCATCCTGTTGGACTTGGATGAACCACATCTGAACACCGCCCTCTAGGTTGTAGGAGGCCATCCATACTTATTCTTCCGCGGCGATGCGCTGCTGATGAAAGTAGGACACGCAGCGATTTAGGAATGCCAGCGGGTCCAATTTGCCGTCAAACTTTGGGAAATCAAGTTTCTAGAAACGGGGAGGGCAGTCACCATGGTGGTCACCGTGGCCCAAGCCCCTGGAAACAGAGAAGGAGGATGCTGCGGGGTGTTCCTGCTGCAGCGCGGCTACCTGCCGTTGCAGTGTCTTGATGGAGGCAGAGAGAGTTTCGATCAGCTTGGCCAAATCGGTTGTGGTTGGCTCTGCCATGGACGCAGAGATGGAGGCAGCAGAGGCAGATGGTGAGGCTGGGGCGGCAGTGGGAGGCGTGGTGGTGGCTGGTGGTGGCGCAGGGGCAGATGAGGCTTGCCTAGAACCCGATACCAGGTTATCAAGGGCATTGGCACCCAAGGTAGGAGGGCCTTGGTTCCTCAGTTCATAGCCAAGGTCGGGTAATGGTGCCAGGGTTTTTGCCTGGTCGACCATGGTAGGAGGTGAGATTAAGAGTTGAAGAGATAGGATTGGAGGTAATTGATATTGCTTGCTTCATTCAACTGAGTCCTGGATACATATAGGAGTCGGCTGGCTCCTTGATTCTAATTCCTGCATTAACTCTAACCTCTCAACTACTTTTAATTGCTGAGACAACCAGCCACCTAAACCACCTTGGGCTCCTGCTGACCTGTGCCCTCGGGAGCAGCCCTGGCTGCACCTCGTGTTCGAGGCCGGTGGCTGTATTGTCTGCCCCACATGACAGACAGATTGTGAAAGGTTCTCATTATCAGGCAACGATAGAAAGCAATCCACTCCATGATAATTCATCATTGAAGGTTATACTGTTATTTGCTTACTAGTGATATATCTCTAATGGGTATGAAATTTTTCGTCACTGCTTCTCTCCTCTTTTTGTTCATAAGGTGTAAGATGTAAATCTGAAGAGAGTCACCCTCAGCTGGTTGTAGCTGAAAATCAGATTCCACGCAATGTGATTATCCCCCTTTGTTGATTTTTTTTTTGTATTGCTTGCTTCATGTAATTTTTTGTGTGTCACATCAAGTTTATTTTATTGTAGATACTACAAAAGAAGATCGAAGTGCCAAATGGCTTCCCCCCATGAAAAGAACGAGGAGGTCACATCTAAGTATAAATATGATGGTGCCGTTCCCTCTAGGATCCCACGCGATAATCTGGTTATCTTCCCCATTTGCTACTTTGCCATTTAGACATATTGAATAAATAGTTTGGTGAAAAGTAGAGAACTCTTTGGTTTTAACAGAAATCAACATGAGAAGGCAAACCAACCCCCTCAATACCCCACCCCTAGAGGAAAAAAAAACATGGACATTTGTTCATCATCATTAAGAAAGCTTACGCTCAAATTTATGATGCCTTGGGAGTCATCCTCCTTTTGGTTTAAAAAAAACTCAAATTTGGGTTTAAACTTGAATACCTCTAAAAGTGTGATACAATATTTCATAGGCTCTCTCTTCAATCTCCTTTTTTTGGCAAATTTGCAGTAGGTGCCGAGAACCACAACAGTTCTTAGCTTTTCACCAAAGTGACTGTTTCCACTAGATATGTCCACCTTTAATTAGTGAAATTTATCATCTCTTGGTTAATCTGTCCACAGAAACTGCAAGGGTTGATAAAGCCACGATTCAATACATTTCATGGCCGGGCAAGAAAGATTGACGCGGAAAGTCACTGTACCCAATTTGGTTAGCTTCATTTACATTTATTGAACTTACATCATGTATGCTTACTTCTGTTCAGGTAGAGGAAATGAAGCCTATGTTTAGCACAAAATATGTGTACACATGCAACTTTATACCTGTGTCTTAGTATTTGAATAACATTCCATATTTGCTTCTGCTGTTTAGGATGGCAAAGAGGTTGTCTTGCTTTCAATAGTATGGCCACATACTCCAGTAGGCAAAGCTATTTTTCAAAGCAGTTCTCCGTCTACAATAGTAGGTGGCATGAGAATTGGAACTGAATGTTGTAAGGTTTTTCTGAGTGAGGTGTTAAAAAGAGATGCTCCACTGTTTTGGAAAAATCGGGAGATGAAGATGTTTGATGCACTTAAATGTTCCATTGCATGGCCAGATGCCCTAGTAATATCTTGAATTCCTTGTTCTAGTTATTCTAGATTATTTTATTGCCATATAACTAAAGAAGCAAAAATATTTTCTTTTCAGATCCAAAGATAACACCATTGCTAGCAAGGCAGTTCCTGACTGACTGTCTCATCAAGGTATCATAACTGCTAGTTGTTGGTTTCTACCATGTGAAACTTGTGCTCTTGAAAAATACCATGTGAAATTTTATTGTAGTCTCACTCGTTGACCATCTATATATGGTAACTGGTTGAAGGTTAAACCTTTTGAACAATGTCCAAAATGCAACATTCAGTGTATCTTGTTGGACTCACAAACATGCTCTAGTTTACAGTGATTAGCTTCTTTTGATGGGATGCCTTTTTCATGTTGTTGGGAAAGAAACTTAATTTGCCTGTTGCCCAAATTTGCATCGGCTGATGGTTTTTGCGGCTGATAAGTCAGCTGATGCTATTTTGTTGTGAGAGAAAAAATACTGTACCATGATTGATGAGTCGGGCTGATAAGTTCAAGCGATCAGGGCCTAGGAACACCTACCAAGCCTTTTCTTTTGCTGGTAGGTAGGAACAACTACAAAGCCATTGATTTGGAGAAGCAGCAGTTCATGAAACAAATGCTAAGTTGTGGGTAAAAACTTCGACATCAGTTTTTATGTTCAAGAAATCTAAATTAATTTCTGAAAAATTACATGGAACTACAATTTTGTGGGTGTCGACAATTGCTTCAACATGGAATGCATAAGCTGCATTGACCTGGCAATTATTGTACTGGCCACTTGCGAGTAGGTTGATATGATACTATAGGGATGTTACAAACTTAGCGTGCAGATCCCCTGGCAGCATGCAATGCAAGCTCTCACTGGGTGCTACTCTCTCCATTCCAAATTATAAGTCGCTTTGACTTTTTTGTTTACCCATTTTACTATGTATCTAAACATATTATTATATCCAGATGTATAGCAAAATGAATGTACCAAAAAAGTCAAAGCGACTTATAATTTGGAACGGAGGGAGTACATATTGTAGGTGTGTGCTCAGTAGTGTTTATTTGTGGGGAACATACAATAGTATCATCAAATTTTATGAGATATGTCACTTCTGAGCTAATTTTGATATAAATTAAAACCTGTTGATATCTTTTTAGTGCAGCAGACAATTAATTATTATTTTTTTGTGCTATTTAGGTCATCGATAAAGCACCTTGTGCAACTGTGATGTGTCATTTTGCACATAACGTGTGTTGGGACACGGATATGTGAGTACCGGAGGCTAAGCCCCACCACAGAACGCAAGAACTAACACCTTCAGGTTGCGTGTATAATGATGTGCAGGAGTCCATGGAGAAGCCTTCGCTTATGGTCGAAGGTTCGGCGGAGACCTAGAGCTTGGAGGCGGAGACGGTCCGGGCAGAGACAAAGGCGCGCTAGGCAGGGTCTTCGCCTCTAGCCTACGGATGGGCGGAGGCACAAGACATGGCTCCGAAGGTCCCCGGAGATGGAGCAAGGCGAAGACCAAGTGACGGAGGTTGATGTCTGCAATGGCAAAAGGGCTAAAAACAAAAAAAAAACCGGCTGGTTGTCCATTAAAAAAAATCAATTCCCCCCGCCGAAACGAAAGACTCACGTGAGGCCGTGACCGTGTCCCTGTCTATCTGACTAGCCGTCCCTCTCCTTCGTCCAAGCATGAGTGGGGCGATGCGGCCGCGCGTGTGAGCGGCGAGCGTGGGGTGCGGACGAGCAGCCTTGCAGAGCGCAGGGACCCAAGGCCGGAGATGGGCCTTCTATGGCCGCTGATCAAGGCCCAGGGACCAGAGGCGGTGCGGAAGAGGAAAGCCTAGATTGACCCTGGCAATGCTAATTTAGCATAGAAATATTCTAGGAATGTACGGTAGCTGGCATAGGTGTTGGTATTTCTTAGCGTAACCAGAAAAGTCCACAAGCGCACGAAATTACCATTGTAGCACTTCACCCGGAAGTATTCAAAAGTATTATATTTCTCATAGGGAACGAAGGTACTCTTCTAGCTAATTCGTCCAAAGACAACACAAGGGTAGAGTTAATAGTTGAGATGGATTCCTATGGTTTTAGGGTCTATGGGTAGATTAATTTTACTTCTACTCGTTTACTTCGGGCACCGGCGTATACCTTTTTTGCCAGGCACCTCTGCCCTGTAGCTCTACGTTGAACCCGAACGTGGCGGATTACAAGGGATGGATATGGCTGTCACCACTTGCCGTCTACCCCTCAATCGTGGGGAATGAGGCAAACGAAGGTAACTTCTAACTCAGACACCACGTCTACGCTATTGGTTACTACTCTAGCGACGGCCAGGAATTTCTATCTTTATCAGGAGTCCTCAAACTAGAGCATCCGCCACGGGGACGAACGACGAACTGCAAACAAGTAAGAGTAAATCTTAACTAATCAAAGACTTTATAACCAAAAGAACCACGAACACTCACTTAGCGGGAGAACTCGTTGAAGTAAGATGCTCGTCGAGGTACAAGTTGGAAAGACACCGACAAGTCCGGCGCTTTCCTGAGCTCTCCCTCACATCTCTCCCTTACTACTCTAGCTAGCTACTAGGGCCTAAGCCTTTGGAGTGTTACTCTAACTCAAGTGATGTGTGCTCTTCTTCCTCGCGATGGTTGTCTTTTAGAGGGGTTACCCCTCTTTATACAAGGAGTAGAGGCGGTGTAGTACCTATTCTTGGCGCGTCCCTAGCTTCCACCGCCTCAGCATGTCCACATGCCACCGCCTGTCGAAGGGGTGGACGAGAGGAGCCGACAGGGGGTCGCCCACCCCCTGACCAAGCCGCTTCGCCACTGCCTTCGCGTGGCGGGCTGTGGGCTAGACATGGATCACTCCTTGGTGGTGCTTTGCCCTGGTTGAGTCGAGTTGATAGGTGTCTCCCTTGTTCCTTTTCGTGAATCAACATTGGAAAGCGCCTTTTGATGAAGTTTTCCATGCATTTGTGTTTATGTCCTGCAAAATAATAATCTCCAAATACATGTGGAACTTTGTCAATAGTAAATGCCTATGTGTTTAGGATTGCCAATTTCTTCTCTTTTTATGTCTTAATTGGCGGTTAGATTTGATCGTTAAGGATCGCCAACAAGCTCCCACACACTTACCCCTTTGCTCGTCCTCAAGCAAAGTTTAGAGATAAAAGTAATCATGAGTATAACATCCTAAGACATATGACTTACATAAAATTTATTCCAACATATTCCTTGCACAAGTGGGATATGTGGCCTTAGCTAACATGTTTTCTTGGGTTGCTAAAAAGTGGAACAGTTCTCGAAACAAAGTCATCTTCCCAATTTCACATTTCAGTAAATCAGAGTTTTGAAAGTTTTTCTCAAGAAAAAGCATAGTTCACTTTATACTCCTCAAATGGCACTCTCAAATCACTCAATGCTGTATACTTCCTCACCAAGGCATAGCAATGTTTTGCCTTCTTTTGTTTTCTCCTACTTTTAAAAGGTTTATGTGGAGCTTTAGGTAGGGATAGACAAAATAGCATACTTGTATTGCATTGTTGTAAAGTCAAATCAAGGATCCAAAGAGAGAAGTGCCATACTCTTAGATCAAGATGTGCATGTGTGTGGAAAAAGGTGATCTAAAACTATACTCCTTTTGTAGATATGATCTCTCTCTGTAACTTATTATTTTGAAACATGGCTATCTTTCTTCCTTCTTTCAATACATGAGCCTTCATGTGCTTATCATATTTTTTTTCTTTTGTACTTGGACCTTCATGTGTCCATATTTTTTTCAAACTTATGTGTAGCCCATGTTTCTTCTTCTAAACCATATATTTGGAGATAAATCTTTATCTTTTTAGAACATGGAGTATTTGTCTAACAAACAAATTTTTTTGTCTACTCCCAGTGTTGGAGCAGAATCTTTGGTGGATGGAGGCATGTTTTTGCGTACTCCCAGTGTAGGAGCAACATGTATATGTGGGTGTACGTGATCTTGATCTTAGGAGCATGATAAATCTCTCAACAAGGATCAACAAGACTTGACCAAACTCAACACAATAACAAGCAGCTTATGTAGAAGGCTTGAAAATTGCAAGATGTTATATTTGGCTTTGGTAGAAATTGCTCACCAAATGAGGAGTATGTGATACTATGGTTTTATAAGGGGGTTGGTAAGTTCATTTATGAGACCCTAATTGTCCTTGGGCCCATCTACCATTTTTCTTAGCCTTTGCCTAAGGTCTTCACCTGGGTGAAGGCTACATCGATTCATATCTGCTGGAAGCTCTACTTTCCAACATTGGCACCCACTATGTGTAGGCCAAGCAAAACCCACAATGGCAAGAAAGAGAGCAGCCCCCACAAGAGCACCTCGGAGCCTACCAGAAGGGGAAGGCCCAGGCGTAACGCCCGTAGCACCTATGCTACTGCTACCAAAGAGCTAGACATAGAGGAAGATGCTGCGGAGAATCAGCCTGCGGTGATCGAGGAGCAGCCGGTGCCTGAATCAACACTAGAGCAAGTGCTCTAATAGCTCCAAGCCTAGTTGCAGAGTACGCAGCAAGAAAGAGATAGGTTGGCGGCAACCTTCGCCGCAAACTAGAGGGCAGTCCAGACATCACTTCAGGCCGCAGTGATCAGGCAGCAGTTGGCTGTCTTGCAGGCAGAGAATCAAAGCATGCAGCCCAATCAGCCTCTTTCCAACACACCTAACCAGCACCACTCAGCAAATCAAAGTCAACCTAACCCTTAGCTAGGTATGGCCGCTCAACCAACCTTCAGCACACCTTTCACCTCACCCCTAGTCCATAGAACCATAGACTCAAAATCTCCATTATCCGAAGGTATCCAAAGCTCACCTTAGCCCTCATCATGAGCTTTGAGGCAGCTGTAGCCTCCGTAGGAGGGAATGACACCGTTCTAGCTAAGTCATTTGTTATCATAGTCGAGGGCGATGCATTGGCATGGTATTCGATGTTAAGGCCGAGCTTAGTATATTCCTAGGAAGACCTTCGCGATAAAATCATAGCCAACTTCAAAGGGTTTACCACTAAATCCCTAACCACGATGGACCTGTTCCAGTGCAAACAAAATCAAGGGGACACTCTAAGGGACTATTTTCAAAGATTCATGCAGCTAAAGGCGAAGGCACCAAATGTCCTAGAAGATGTTGCAATTGAAGCTGCAATCAAAGGTCTCCGCATCGGGGCCTTCGCAGCTCATCTAGCTCAAGAAAAGCCAAGCACAATAGAGGAGTTGTACAATGAGTTTGAGAAATATTGCAGGTCAGACAACGACCTTCGCAGAAGATTAGAAGAGCAAAATCAGAACAAGCAATACCAAGGGAGCAATAGGAATGCTCAAAGGGGCAATAGAAACCAAGGCTAGTCATAGCCTCAACAAGGGCTAGAACAACAAGTTTTTAACATAGAGCAGCAAGGGAATAACCAGCAAGGGCAACAGACGTCGGAGGCATCCTCAAACAAAGAGTATCAGAAAATGTATGAAGGCAAGAAATACAATCAAAGGAAGAATGAGAACAAGAACCAGGAACCAAGACAGCGAAGGCAGTATTGTTTCTTTCATGGAGAAAACAAAGGGCACCAGAGATTGCCCAGATGCGAAGGAAACCCAAGAAAGGATAAATAACAGGGCAAATTCTCAGCCTCCGCCACAACAACCCACAAGAGAAGTCAACCACACCTTCGCTGCACCCCAACAGTAGTCATACTGCCGAATCTACCCAAGCCTTAACTCCAATCAAATCCACCCATCCACCTTAGCAGCTGCATATTACCCTAACTTCTTACCCGCATGGCGACCAAGTACACAAAAACAAGGGCAGACCAGTGACTAGCATGCAGAAGCCAACCTCACCTATATAAACCCAAGGCCTCCACACATAACATTCATAGAGGCAAACCAGCCAGCTCAAGTTCACAATGGGCAACTTGAGGCATTACCTCTGCCACCACCTCCACCACAACTAGCCGCACCCAAAAACGAGCCCAACCTAGAAAACCAGCTTAACCCACATATGTTGCTGCCCACCATTGACATGATACTGCCAATAGCCAGAGGCTCTGCAATGGAGTTCTAGACAAAGAAGCAGAAGAAAGATCATCTCAGGCTTGTCAACAACATAGCAGTTCAGGGTCCAGTACGCTACACAGATTGGTTGAAGACACCCATTATGTTTTCAGAACAAGACCTCCAATTAGAAAGCTACCCCCACGCTGATGCCATGGTGATCAAAGCCAATATAGTAGGCTAAAAAATTAACAGGGTTCTCATAGACTTCGGAAGCTCTACAGACATCATCTTTGTTAATGCCTTTGATCAGATGAATTAAGCATAAGCCAGTTGCAGTCTTCGGACTCACCACTGATCGGTTTTGGAGGAAAGAAGATCGATGCATTGGGAAAAATATCCCTACCAGTTTCCTTTGGAGGCTAGGAAAATACAAGAATAGAGTACGTGACCTTCGACGTAGTAGACCTCTACTACCCATATAATGCCATCTTCCGCAGAGGGTTTGTAAACAAGTTCAATGTAGCCATCCATATGGGCTACTTATGTATGAAAATGCCAACTTTACATGGCACCATCATAGTCCATGGTAGTCTAAAAGAGGCAAGAAACATAGAAAGAACCATCTACATGTCACAGCACAACATTAACTCTGTCGAGTCAGCCAAGAGCAATGAACCGGAGCCTTCAGACATGCCGAAGGGGAAAACAGATCTCAAAGATCAAAAAGAAACAAAATTAGTCCCGTTGGAGAATGCAGTGCCAGATAGAAAGGTCACTATCAGAGGCAACCTTTCGAAGGAAGAAGAAGCAGAGCTCATAGAAACCTTAGCCAAAAACAAAGACGTCTTCGCTTGGTCAGCCTCTGACTTGAAAGGAGTCAACAGAAATATCATACAACACACTCATGACATCAACCCCAAATAAAGCCAAGAAAGCAATGACAAAGGAAAATGTCAAAAGACAGAGTCTTAGTAGCGAAGGCTGAGGTGCAAAGACTGTTAGATGCAAATGTCATCAGAGAAGTCATATACTCAGAGTGGATAGCAAACGTAGTGCTGGTACCCAAGAAAAACGAGAAGATGAGAATGTGCATAGGTTTCACAGACTTAAACAAGGCTTGCAAGAAAGATCCATTCCCACTACCAAGGATAGATACCTCCGTTGATAAGGCGGTGGGCTGCAAACGTTTTTTCACTCCTGGATTGTTTCTCAGATTTGGCTCAGCAAGGAAGATGAGGAAAAAACAAGTTTTACTACTCCTTTTGGAACATACTGTTACATCAAAATGCCCAAAGGACTAAAGAACGCGGGATCAACCTTCGCATGACAAAAGCAGTTCTTGGCCCCTAGCTATAGAAAAACATTATAGCTTATGTCAATGATATTGTGGTCATGAGTAAGAATGAAGAGGATCACATTGCAGACCTCAAAGAAACCTTCACCAATCTCAGGGCAGCCGAACTCAAGCTAAACCCAAAGAAGTGTGTCTTCGGTGTGAGCCGAGGCAAAATGCTCGGGTATATCATAGGATCCGAAGGCGTAAGAGCCAATCCAAAAAAGGCAAAGGCCATAAACCGTCAACCAAAAAAGAAGTTTAGACGCTCACAGGAAGAATATCAGCGCTAAACAAATTCATCTCAAAATCTGTAGAGTGCAGTCTCCCGTTCTTCAAGGCTTTGAGAGGCGAAGACAAAGTGGAATGGGGTCCAGAGCAATCAAAAGCTTCCTAGCAGCTCAAAAGCTACATGGCTCAGAGCTCCTAGTCACAGTGCCAGATCCGGAGGCACCACTACTGCTATATGTCGCAGCCTCTGACCATGCAGTCAGTGGAGTACTTGTTCAAGAAAAGAGGAAGAATCAAAGGTCATCCAGCAGCCTGTCTACTACATCTTCAAAGCATTATCAGGAGCAAAACTGAAATATTCAGAAATAGAAAAGATAGCATACGCTGTCTTAATTTCATCAAGAAAGTTGAAGCATTACTTCCAAGCACACGAGATCACAGTACCATCGTCGTAGCCGCTCGGAGGCATATTCAGCAACAAAGAGGCCTTTGGAAGAATAGGGAAATAGACAACAGAGCTGTCCTAGTTTGACCTCAACTATGTGCCAAGAATAGTGATAAAATCACAAGCCTTAGTAGATTTCATGGCAGATTGGACACCTTCGGTGCATCAAACCACCTCAAACTCTAGTCTAGACACTCTATGTAGATGGGGCCTAGGGACACCTAGGAGAAGGAGCCTCCGCCGTGCTAATAGCACCATCAGGCCTTCGATCCAAGTATGCAGCCATATTAGAGTTTAAGGCAACTAACAACATTGTAGAGTACGAAGGCCTCATACTGGGACTCAACAAAGCGAAGACACTCAATGCGAAAACAATATTAGCAAAAACTGACTCTCAGGTTGTAGCCGGGCAAGTCGAAAAAGAGTATATGGCACGAGAGCTGGAGTTGGTCAAATACTTGGTGAAAGTAAGGGCACTAGAGCGGAGGTTCTAGGGGTTCACCTTGAAATACATACCAAGGGCAGAGAATGCAAAAGCCGATGAGCTAGCAAAGGCAGCAACAAACAATTTGCCCATACCAGACGAGACATTCTACTAGGTACTTCAAGCACCAACAAAACTAGCAATTGTGAAGGCATTCAGGCAAGTCCTACTCACAGAGTTTGAAGATTGGAGACAGTTGATCATTGATCAGATAAACAATGTGCAACACTCAGAAGATGAAGCAAGCATAGCTAGAATGGTAGCCAGGGCAAGAAGCTATACACTAGTAGATGGGATCCTGTACAAAAAAGGCATAGTCCAACTGCTGCTCAAACATATAACCCAGGGCGAAGGCAAGGAACTCCTCTGAGAAATTCACTCCGAAATTTGCGAGTCTCACATAGGCCTAAGAGCATTGTATACGAAGGCCATCAGGCAAGGATTCTATTGGCCCACCCACATCAAAGATGCACAAGAAATTGTCGAGACATGTGAAGCATGCCAGACACTGCTACAAGATTCTTTTTAAGCGATGATACCCTTTTTTGATTGGAGACGGGCAGAACTTTTGGCCGCCTCCGTTATCCCTAGCCAGGCCAGCCTCCTGAGTGGCCATCTTCGTTAATGTTTAACGGAGGTGGTCAACTTAAAGAGACCGACTCGGTTAAGAATCCACTAACCGAGGCGATCGGCTTAACACAACCGCCTCCGTTAATCCATTAACAGAGGCGGTCATTGTTGCTCAACCGCCTCGGTTAATGGATATTAACCGAGGCAGTCACATTATAGTAACCACCTTCGTTAATCCATTAACCGAGGCAGCTGATGTAAAGCAACCGCGTCCGTTAATATGTGATTAATGAAGGCGGTTTTCCTTATAGTGCCCACCTTTGTTATTCCTACAGCTATAAATTCACCCAACCACCGCCCCTTCTTCTTCTTCGCGGATCCTCTTCTAATTTTTAGGGTTTTGAGCTCCAAAACCCTAAAAATTGTGCAAAATTTATGGGGAGAAGTTTTGCTCTTGTTTTGTTCTAGGATGACACCGCAAAAGGTAGATACACGCTCTCCAAACCTCATTTGTCGCTCTTCTGCATCGATTCATTTGGGGCTCTAGATCTAGATCTAGATCTAGATTCACATTTTCATGGAGGAGAGAGAAAACTGCTATTTCTTTAGCTCTAGATATATTCTCTCGTCTCTACGGCTATTTATTTGTAATAATATTGCATTGTGGAATAAGGTCTGCAGGTATTGACAACAGGTTCGAATGGATGTACCAGATGAAGAGAATGGAACCGCAATACCTGGTTTGTGTGAGGAAGTTTATTGCGGCTATAAAAGCTCACAGTGACAGTCTGAATCGGATGACAACCATATGTCTGTGTTCTCATTGTATGAACATGAGAGTCCACATAGATAGTGAGGTGCAATCTCACTTGATCAGGTTTGGTTTCATTAAGGATTACACGGTCTAGACTTTTCACGGCAAAAAAGTAGATGCGACTGGCGGTGCATCTGGAGGGAACTCGTCGTCATTGACAACGGTCAATGCAGACCATGTAGGACGACAACCCGCCTCCTCCTCGTCAGTAGCAGCAACCAGCAATGACAATGCTCATGATTACTTCACGATGGAGGATTTATTCCAAGACATGGCTGCTGACGACGACAGTGGTGGGGATGCTGATGAGGAGGCTATTGTGAGGGACCTAGAGGGTGCAGAGCTTTTGGAGGAAATATCTAACCCACATAGACGAAGATGACATTCTGTTTGGGAGCCCGAGGTGGCTGGAGAATTTCAGAGACATGAAGCAGGCGGCAATTGACCCGCTCTATAAGGACTGTCCGAAGCATTGGATAGCGCTGCATTTTAACCTCCAGATGCTGATGTTTAAGGCTCAGCATGGCTGGTCGGACACTAGCTTTAATGAGCTCTTAAGTGTCCTTGATGACACATACCCAAAGGATAACAAGGTGCCCACCAATACCTATCGGGCGAAGAAGCTGATCCGGCCAGTGGCAATGAAACTTAGAAAGTTTGACACCTACCCTAACCACTGTATCCTTTATCGGGGTGAGCAGTATGACAAGTTAGAGAGCTGTCCACACTACGGCGTGAGTCGATATAAGAGGAACACCGGTTGTTGCGTGGATGCAAACGATGATGGAGCATTGGGTGGGCCATAGAAGAAGGGGGCGAAGAAGAAGCAGATCTCGTCTCAACAGGACGAGGAAGAAGAGGGATACATGCGGAGGAAAAGTCTTGCACTGTTGATGTGGCACTGCCTATCATTGATCGTCTACGAGCTATATTCGAGAACTTCGAGGATGCCAAGCTGATGTCCTGGCATGCATCTGGTGATCGCACAAAAGATGATGGCAAGCTACGACACCCTTCCGATGGCAAGCAGTAAAAGGATTTCAATGCCACATTCTTAGAGTTTGGCAAAGAGGCGCGGAACATTAGGTTCGCACTGAGTATCGATGGGATGAACCCGTCTGGTGACATTAGTAGCTCGCATAGCACTTCGCTAGTTATCCTCACTATCTACAACCTACCTCCTTGGCTATGTTAGAAGCGCAGGTATCTTCTGCTGACCATGGTTGTTTTTGGACTGAGGTAGCCTGGCAATGATATAGATGTGTTCCTAGAGCCGCTCATGGAGGACATGAAGATACTATGGGGAAAAATGATCAAGATGATGGATGCGTCCCTAAGGAAGAAGTTCACTCTAAAAGCCATAATCTTTGTGACCATCATTGATTACCCTGGTCTTTTTTCACTGTTAGGGCAGATCAAAGGGAAGACCAGTTGCATAGTTTGCATCGATGGTACCTGCTACACTTACCTTAAGGGATCCAACAATTTGGTGTACACGAGGCACAGATGATTCCTTGTCAAGAAGCACAGGTACCGAAAGGATACGATGAATAAATACTTCGACAACCAGGCCAAGCCACAACTTAATGAACCAAAACAGACTAGGTTTGGGGAAAAGTTGTTTGGCATGGTCAAGGACATGGAGGTCGAGTTCAGAAAGAAGAAGAAAGAGACAGAGGGGACAATGACAAGTACGCACCGATGTAGAAAACAAAACGGTGCGACAAGCTGACTACAACATCCTTCATCAGTTAGTGGTCATGGAAACCTACGTTGAGAAACACCTGGATGAGATCCATGCCACTCATGATGGGTAGCGCATGGAGGCATGGGTGCAGAAACAACACAAGAGCAGTTTCACGGTGTGGCTCCAAGAGCAGGGCATACCCCATGGAGAAGCCGATGAAGTGGAGACCGTTAAGAGGCTTGTGTCTGGCCCGTCCACCCAAATCACCACGTGGCAAGGGTATGACATCAATGGATACAGGTTCCACACAAAAGAGAAGGATAAGAAGAGTGCGGTACAAAATAGCGGTGTTCGATATGAGGGCATCGACGAGTCCACGGGGCAAAGGAGGCAATACTATGGGCAGGTTGAAGCGATATGGGAACTTGACTACGACGGTGAACTATAGATACCCGTCTTCTATTGCTAGTGGGTTAAACCAAAGGGGGTTGTCATGGACGACGATGGGCTACAAAGATGATCAGTGGGTACTAGCAACCGAGGTCGTGCAAGTAGCCTACTATGTGATGCCTGAGGACAATAGGAGGCACGTGGTTGTGTTAGGAAAGCAGAGGATTGTGGGAGCTGATGGGGTCCAGAGTCCCGAAGAATACAACAACTACCCAGAGCTCGGGCTTTTTACCGATCATCCAAGGAAGATCAAGGCCGTCGAGGACTGCTTCGAGAAGTCCAAGATCATGCCTTTGGTCAACCCCGATGGTGAGAAGACCATGGGAGCACCTGCAGCAAAATGATATATGTATGCCACACATTTATGTAAGAATGTAGGGATCAGACTCATTTGAAGACAACCTTTTGTAACTTATTATTATAATGGAACCATATATATGCCACACATTTATGTATGCATCATTGTGTTAAGTGCGACTATACTACTTCCTACTACTACTACACTACTACCACTCTACTACCTCTACCACTGCTCTATTACTCCTATAGTACTACCATTGCTCTATTACCCCTTCTCCATACTCCTAGTACTATCAAAATAATTATCAATTTTAAAAAGCATTACAAATGTAATATCAACTTTACAACTTAGTAAAAACAATTAAACCAAGGCATTTCAAATTAAAAATCTAAAAAAATCTTAACAGAGGCAGGCACTCTAAGCTGCCCACCTTGGTTAACGTTAACCGTGGCAGGCACCCTAATCCGCCCGCCTTGGTTAATATTCACCAAGGCGGGCGCTGTAACTTGCCCGCCTCGGTTATTCATTGCCTATATATACACTAGAGCACCCCTAAATCTTCCTAAGTCCTTTGGCATGTTCGATTTCACCCCAAAGGGCTGCCAAAATTTCGAATCACGCTTCCACCGCCGGTGTGCTCTCCCCCACCCCCACACCCCCGCCCTCACCTCCGCCCCTGCACCATCTTCCCTGGCTACGTCTGTCGTCTTCCCTAAGCCGCTGCGAAACCCTAGCTGTGGGCGCGGAGCTCCACCACCGTACGCCAAAACCCTAGCGGCGTTCCGCCGTCTTCCCCGCCTCTGTCTCCGTCTCCACACCATCCGCTGCGCCATCCTCCGCATTCGCCTTCGTCCTTTGGTCCTAGTGCAGCGCTCCCTACACCAAACCCTCCTCAACGACGCATCTTTGTCCCTAGCGCCAGTCACCATGTGGCCCCCCCTACGGTGAACTTTGGTGCGTCGTCCACCAACGGTCCTCCTCGACGCCAAGCTCATGCCCCTGGTTCCTTGACCCCATCGTCGACCCTGAGCTCATCTCCGGTGGCCTGTAGTTGTCTTGTTGTGCACATTCAGGTTTTGGCTCTGATGCTCTTTGATTCAGGTTTTGGCTACCCATTTCTTGTTGTGCAAATTTAAGCAATCAACCCTTAGTTGCCTATGATGCATGTGATGATCCCTAGCATATATGCCACTGCCTATGATGCCTTTATTTTGTACTATCAAAGCATATGTCATTTTCTGAGATTGTCACTACCTATGATGCCTCTATTTTGTACTATCTGACCATATGTCATTTTCTGTGATTGTCACTGCCTTTGATGCCTCTATTTTGTTTCAACTGAGCATATGACATTTCTTCTACTACTCCTATGTACTACTACTTGCTGGTCTTCTCTATGGCATATGCAATGATGAAATGTTTAATCTTTTAAAAATTTGTTGAGGCAGTGCTGTACTACTTGCTTCTACTCTATACTCTATTCTTCTATAATTTTGTACTATCCTTCTATTTATGTATCCCAATTCCAAATGTTAATGAAAAAAGAATTCTGTATTAAGTTATGAGATAAATATAATCATTCCATTGTATATACAAGTGAATTGTTTGTATGACCCTATTCTTCATAGATTCTAATGGTGAACAAATCAAAGGCTCTGCACGAGTGGTGTGAGGTGACCCTTGATGACGATAGTGATGAAGGGTCATCGTCTGGCTTAGACGGTGGGAGCACTGAGTACGAGAGTGAAGAGCTGACACCGAGGCTGTAGAAGAAAGCTCGTGGAGAGGAAGCAAATGATCTGGACTTTGACCCGTCAATCGAAACACAACGTTCTCACAAGCAGCCACTGTAGATTCCTCTAGATGAGGATACCGAAACACCATGGCTCGAGGTACTTGCATCAATGCACGCGTTAATTAACATAGCATTTGATGTGCTCCTACAAGTATATAGCTAATGCGAGTTTTTGCCCTCGACAGCTATCACTGGTGCCTCAAAATTTATTGTTCGACATGGAGGAAGAAGAAAGGGCCCTCCTAGAAGCACCCGCTCCCTCCACGGTGACCTCTTCAACCACAACGACCGATGACAAGCTAAAGCGGAGAAGGGGCCAACATGGATGGCACAAGAAGCATGATGATGTGCACGTGATAGCCCAGGTGGACCCAAAAGGAGAACCTTTGTGGCCAACAGGGATCCTTGGAAAATTTAGCAAGCAGTGCTCCATTTTAGTCAGCGAGAAGGTGCCTATCACATATGAAAAATGGAAGGATGTCCCAGAAGACCTCAAGGAACACATGTGGAAAGAGATGCTAAGGCGGTTCACGTATCTAGAGGGCTATGATAAAGTGAAGTGCAGGGGCATGCCATGGTCCTGGTAGGAAAAGCGCTTTGAAACTTTAGGTACAAGCTCAACAAGGAGTATGTGCAGAAAGGGGAGAACCCTTCACCCATTACAATTATGTCTTGCCTGAAGTTTGGGAACAGTTTGTTAGGCAAAAACAAACCCTAGAAGCAAAGCTCAAGAGCGAGCAGTTCTCCGAGCTTGCTAAGAGGAACCAACACCACCACCATCTAGGCACGACAGGGTATGCCACTAAGAGGCCACGGTGGCGGGTAGAAGAAAGGGCTTTAGCTGAGGTCGGGCTGCCGGATCCGTACATAGACTGTGATGAGAGGGCACGGGACTCCCTCAAAGGCCGCAAGCTGAAAAAGCTAAAGGAGGGCAAGTCCAAGTTCAACGAGCCATAGACCAAGGAGGCAGAGGAGAGGATCTTGGAGGTCACTACGGCCGAGAAGGGTAGGTTGTTTGAACCTCATCGAGAGAGGGACATACTAACTGAGGCGCTAGGAAACCCCGAGCACCATGGCTGCATCCGTGGCGTATCCTCAAGGAAGAGCTGGAAGATCGTGGATTCCTAGCAATCCGACGCAAGCTCATACCACATGAGGCAAAGATACAAGGATGGGCTCATCCATAAAGGTAAAGATGAGGCAATGAAGGACATGATCATGGGGTCAATACAAGATGCTTTCACAAGCACCAACCCCAAGATTGTGGAGCTGAGGTCGTAGCTATTTTGCCAGGCTAGCGTGGTGCTGCCATAGGTTCAAGACATCGTACAAGGGCAGATGGTGCCGTCGACTGGAGGACTCCCCAAGTACTTGGTCGATGACATGACATAACCTACGAGTTGCACGCTTTAGGTTCCCTTCGGCAGGGTGCAGAGGAAGATGGATGTGGCCACAGGAGTGGCACTGCCGCCTAAAAGAGGTGCCTTGTACGGCGGTAAGCCGATCCTGCCTGACTATGCCAGGGTGGACGTGACGTGGACCAACATAGAATTTGATGAGGATGAAATCAACATTCCCACTGAAGAGGGGAGTAGATCCATCGATGCCAGTCTCAGCATGCGCGTGCCATGGAATAAGGGTGACATTGACTTGGAAGTGCCGACACCGGCGTTAGCTCGCTCACAGCCATCTCCCCTTGGTGACCCGTGTGACGATGACGACAACACTGACGATGACAACGGCAGCGACAACGATAATGTTGGCGGCCTAGGCAGTTGTCCTTGAGGTAGTCCGGCTCCGAGCAATAACAGTCCATAGGGAGGCATAGGGGCAGGACTGGGTGATGTGACACCACCGCCTGCAAGTGGTATGAACGAGGGCACAAGCCAATGTCCTCCCCCGCTAAGGAAGCCTATAGATGAAGAGGAGGCCATACCTTGCGACCACACCAAGATGTGTTGGGCAGCCTATAAAATAGCCGACAAGCACCCATACTCAACTATGTTTGAAAGGTTTGCTACTTGCGAACATAGTCAATCTATAATTCAATTGGAGATGAAAGCTGCTTTTTCACTCCCTAACATCTTAAGCCTCAGTGTTGTAGGCCGAAAACACCACCGTCGATTTGGGGCCTATCGGATGATTGCCCCGACAACTATGAGCATGGGAAGTTCATGATGACCTTGGGTGACCTCCTTGAATGGAAGTGGGAGGTAAGGAGGTTCCATCTATGGTACATCAAAGCGGCGAAAGCGGGCCTTCGCACATTCGTCATCAAGATTCTGACGGAGTACTTCCATACGCCCACGGATGGTGAAATCCTCATAGATTTCCATGGCATGTATAGACTACTGTGGCGAAAGGACCTTGATGTCACACAAGTCACCTTATTTGCTATGTAAGTTAACTACGACTTTGACACCACTACATCGATGTAGGAACTTTAGGAGCAAACTAATGATGCCATGATGACTTTTCCTTGCAGGATGCAGGCCTATGTAAGCAAGGAATTGGGCAAGGGTATTATCTATCTCTCTCCAATGCTTATTATAGAGAGAACCATCGTGGGTGATGATATACCAGACACTCATGAAGACCTGGTGAACTTGAACCCGGAGGAGAGAAAGAAATTCCGAGAAGATCTGGAAATCGAATATAAGTATCGGGCGGGAATGTACATCTATGGAGCCATGAAGAAGGTCTGGGGAAATGGGTGTGTCATGGTCGCCCACCAGTTTGGGTAAGTCAAAAATCTTCTTGGAAGATATATATATAGCTACTTGGATCATGACTTCTCATATTTGAACATTTCAAATCTCTATTATGTGAATGGTGCAGCAAGGGCATCATGAGCCACTAGATTGTGTTCATAATCTATCCTCAGGACGGAAGGGTCTGTATATTTGACTCTTTGCGGGATACAAACAAAGCAGGCTACAAGCACTTTGAATGTGTATTGAGATAGTAAGTGATGGAACTTATTCATTAATAGTTAACATACGTGTTCAAATTATCATTGACACTAGTGGTTTTTCATACAGCGCTTATAAGAAGTACGTGCAAGATCCCAACTACTATGATTGGAGATCTGAGAAGAAGAATATCAAGAATGGCATGAAACTGAAACTCAGGTCGAGTTCCCAGTAAGTACATCAAAAGTTGTTTGTACTATTATATCGAGCATGCTCTCTACTACTCCTCTTACTACTCCTCATCAACTCTTTGCTACTACTCCTACTACTCTACTCTACTCCTATATGAATACTACTACCACTCCTACTACTACTACTCTACTCTACTCCAATACCAAAACTACTACTACTCCTAACTGCTATTACTATCTACTCTACTCTACTCTACTCTACTCTACTCTACTCTACTCCTATACCTACTACTCCTCCAACTACTACTCCTATATTGTACTGTCCTCCTACTACTGCTCTCTATATATGCTCTAATGATTGTGTATTATATATCATACAGTGCGCCAAATAACCCTATGGCTCAGTTCTATGTGGATTTTACGTCTGCGAGTGCCTGAGGACACGCACCAGATTCAGCAGCAGCTAGCGGCAGCTCAAGAAAGCACAAGGATGGTGGCAAAGGGAGAAGGTCGACCAAAGCTTTAGACAAATAGTAGTAGACATATGTAAGTTTGTCACAGAGTGTGTGCATGAAAGGTGACCATTGTTCAACAAGGAAAGTGAGTTAGCGCTAAACCCGAAGTTTGAGAGGATCAAAAACTGGAGCACCAAGTTACAAATCAAGGATTACATCTTGCGGGACCTCTTTTCTAGGAAAAGTTGATAGTGGGGTGATTTTAGTTTCACATGTGTAAACGTTTGACATCATTGCATGTGTGTAATAACTTTGAATGATGTTGGTTGACGATGGAGGACACCAATGAATGTGTTATATGTATGTGCTTGATACGCCTAATATGTGTTTATATATGTCTTGATTCTGCTTTTATATGTGTTTGATTTGTGAAAATATAATTCAAATTCAAATTCAAATCAAATTGCCGAGGCTATTTTTTTAAATGGGAAAATATTAACAGAGGCGGGCAAGTAACAACACACTGCCATCATTAAAACTTTATCTATGGCAGTAGCATTATAGCGACCATCTCGGTTAAAAATTTAATGGAGGTGGGCACGTTAGGGCAACTAGTAATGGAGGTCGTTGCCTTAAGGCGCCCACCTCCATTAAACAATTAACCGTGGCGGGCAAGGCAACCGCCTCCATAAAGTCACGATTAACCATGACCTTTGATTGGAGGCGGTTGCAATGCCCGCCTCCATTAAGCATTTTCACCTGCCTCCATTATGATTTCTGTACTAGTGAGAGCACCTCCCCACACCAGTCAAGGCCTTTGGCCGCAATACAACTCATCCCACCCAGTTGGCTATTACAAAGATGGGGCACAGACCTTGTTGGGCCATTACCACCTTCACAAGGGGGAATAGATTTGCAGTCGTAGCAATCGAGTACTTCACGAGATGGATTGAGGCAAAACCACTAGCAACCATCATGTCAGAATCTTTAAGAAAATTCTTTTGGCAAAACATCATCTGTAGATTCGGAGTACCAAGGACCCTCATGGTAGACAATGGAAAGCAGTTCGACTCAGATAAGTTCAAAGAGTTTTGCAAAAACATTGGCATAAAAATAGCCTTCGCATTAGTCTATCATCCAGATTCAAATGGAGCAGTAGAAAGAGCTAACAGAGTAATATTCTCAGTAATCTCAAAAATCCTATTTAACCTTTGCAAAGGTAAGTGGGTAGAGGAACTACCAAAGGTGGTGTGGTCTCATAACACCACAACATCCAGGACGGTAGGCTTCACACCATTCAAACTCCTATACATTGAGGAAGCAATGTTACCCGAAGAGATCAAGCATCAGAGCCTCCGGGTAGTAAAGCAGTTCTTGGCAGCTGATGAAGAATACACTAAAGAAATAATCGAAGGCACAGGACTGGAAGCAGTAGAAAACATCACCAAATACCAAGAGCAAACAAGGAGATGGAGAGACAGCCAGGTGGTTAGAAAGCTCATACAGGATGGAGACCTAGTCCTAAGAAGGAAGCCCAATGCGGCTAATGTAGGAAAGCTCCAACCAAAATAGGAAGGCCCATACACAGCGAAGCCGCCGGAAGACCATGGTCATTCTTCCTAACAGACGGTGAAGGAAAAACAACCACTTATACCTGGAACATCAATAATTTGGGCATATTCTACATATAATTGTAAAGGAGTGGCCTCTGCGGAACTACTCTCTTAGTTTTCACATTTTCTCTTTACATTTCATGTAAAAGGGCATGTACTCTTTTCTCACAAAGGGGGCTCCTAGTGGAGGTGAGGTTTTTGATGAGGCTGACCCATGTAAAATCCTCTAAAATATAAAGAAGAATTCCCCCAAGAGTACTATGAAAAGCGAAGGTCAAAAGTGGCTAGCAACGGAGCCACAACATTCGACAATGACACCACGACAAAGAGGACCTTCCACTGCCTTAGCTAAAGGCTCTAAAGCATGGAATGACCTCTGCGGCTAAATTAGCCTGCAACCTTGACAAAGCCCTATCCATAATCAGGCATCAAGGATTCATCAAAATAGCTAAAAGGCCACAAAACCTAACAAAGACCTACCTTCGCCATAGGCATCGGGTGGAAAAATACCCGGCAAAGACCTGTCCCTATCAGGCACCAGGTCACAATCAGGAATTAATAACTAAAGTACAACAAAAATAAAAAGCCAAAGATACGCTAGGTACAAAGAAATCATCAATCTTATTATGACTTCAAACATATCTAAGCAATAAACCCTGACCAACCACCGAAATTTATTAAAACATGCAAGTATGAGACTATAAAACACAACGCCTCCCCCCGCATTAGCCTTAGTCAGTGCATCACTATATCACTTATTTTAGAGAATGCTAGGGGGAGGTCATGGTAGCCAAAACCTAACACACTATAGAGCAAGGCAAGAAAGCAATGGAGGCGGGAGTATCCTTAGAGAGAACGCAACCACAAGATATCATGTGAAGACTCGTAACTAAAGCAGCTCACGTAGCCCAGTGAAGGCCATGTAGAGGTTGTACGCATCTACAGCCTCCGGAAGGTGTTGCACAATCAAAGTTCGCCAGCAAGCGATCAGTATCAGAGGTTGCGGAAGGGTATCACACGAAGACTTGTAACATCCCCCGCAACTAAAGATATCGACCAGTACAGCTTGGCATCAACCATGTTCAACGGGAGTGCAGCTGCTCTAGCATGGCCAAAGGCAACAACACTCCCATCCAGGTGCAAGCAAAGACAATGCCCAAGAAAGGCTTCCTCAACCTCTGTTGCTTGCTCAAATTGCATTGTGGCCTCTGGAGAAGCATCAAGATTGAAGACTAAAACCTCCGATGAGTGCTCAAATTGTGCCAAAGCCTTCGCAACAACTGCAAGATCAAATATGAGCACCTTAGCTTCTCCACAGCAACACGCTAGAACCTCCCTATCGACATCTAGAGACCAAAAAGCATGGACTACACTGAAGCGAGCAAGTAACGGATCCTCCACATAGGACACAAGTCAAAAACTAGTGCCTCAACTCTTCCGCATGGACACGCAAGCTCATCCCCAACAGGAGCTAGAGAAGAGAGAAGCAGAGGCAGGACTAAGAGATTAAGTGCCATAAGCCAAGAACCCTTCGGCCTAAATTGTAATCGAAATAAGATTCTGCAATCAAACAAGTGTCCTACCACTCCCAAAAAACAAGTCAGAAGATAGCACAATCCACCAGGCATTGATGCTCCAAATTGTATCATAGCAGTTGGTAGAAGTTCACATTCTTGAAATGATGACGAGCCTAGCCTATCAATAAAACCAAAGCATAAGCAACGTAAGTCAAAAACACGGATCAGAAAGCGGAGGTTACAATTAACCTCCTATCTCCGTGTAGAGAGCATGGAGGTGCCCGGCCCACCCACTTAGTGTATCTGCGGCTCCCTGAAAAGAAAGCCAACTAGCTTATGTCAGAAACACCAAAATAAAGCAACAAGTAAAACAAAGAGAATGAGATAACCAAACCTTTGCCGCCGGAGCAAACAGGAGCCGAAGGTCCAACCCCTCCAATCAAGAGCGGTGCCTTCGGATCGGCGTCCAGCCCAACATAGGCAAGATCCAAATCAGCCGGTGAAGGCTTCTCCCCTAGCAATGGAGTCTCCATGGCTATAGTTAAGTCACCTAGGAAAATGTAAAAACAAGAAATTTTAATAGCAAACATAAAGTGAAAACACAAGTGAAACCAAAAGAACCAAGAAAACACCTACGCAAAAACAAAGTAGTTTTTGCAACATCCATCTCTATGACCTTCTCCCGCCGTGAACCAATCTGGGGTGTTGGATTTAAAGGCTGCGTCGAAGGTGGCTCATGCTTAGGTTCATCTTCAGATTCCTCGACCACAAGAACCTTTGTAGAATGGTGATCCACACTCCCAATCTCCACATCACTAGGCAGGGAAGCATTACCACCACCATCGTCCTAGCCTTCAGAGCTGGACAAGTCATTGCCTAGCAAGCCAGGCATAGGTGCCACGACGGAGCACTCAGCGACAGTGCTAGTCACCATCCCTCCAAGAGTGGCTTGAACAAAATCATCCCCTCCAAGATTAGTGGAGGATGTGGAATGATCGCCCTCCATGCCGGCAGCCATAGAAGTAGAGCCCCCATGAACACTCTCCGTCACTTCCTCAGCGGCATCTGTAGAAGCACCGGCGGAGGAAGCCCCAATCTTTTGCTTCTTGCTGACGGCCTTCACCACGTTGGTACCTCTCCTTTTCTTTGACTCAGCCGCTGTGGTATTATTTTTTATAGCAGCCTTCCTAGCCTTATCCTCAATAGACTTCAACACCTTCGCGGGAACCTTATGTTCCTCGTGGTGTATCCCCAATTCCTCAAACACACGGTTCAGCCGAGGCAACGTGCCTTGAATGGACCGCCACGTGAGAAACTCCTTGTCAGAAATATCACCAACAATTTCCCGCGCCTCTTGCTCCACGGTAGTAGCAAACTCCTCTAGAGTTTCATCCTCGGACAGCTTTATCCCAAAACAGGGAAAAGGGATTCCATCAGCTAGGCCATAAATAGGGAGGTGCACCATCTCCACTTTGAACGAAGGCCTAGATTTGCCAAAAGGCCAAAACATTGCAGCTACCATCTCCTCCACAAGATCACGGCCTCCGAAGTACTGACAGGCCAAAGCGAAGGCATTGTCACAAAACCTATCTATGAGGAGTGACCTCACTGCTGGGTGCCACCTTTGTCAAAGGCTTCATCTATGTAATAACAGAGGCAAGAGGATATCTAGTTACCTTCTTCCCATCCTCATGGGTAGAGGTAACACCGAAGGCCTGCACATAAAACCAATAACACATCCAATCCTTATCCCACTTATTCTTCTGGCAATACGAAATTTCCAACCTAGAATCCCCCTGCTGCCTCTTCGCCATGAACACGTAGCTGCCATACTGAGCAATAAGCTCATCATCACCCACCTTCTTGGGTTGGCACTGAAGTTTGTAGTATTCACAGAAAGTGTCTAGATCCGGATCAGCGCCATAAGACTCACAAGCCTAGCAAAATTTACTCAAAGTAAGAAGGCCATTAGGAGCAAGATGATGAATCTGAACATCAAACTCCTCCGGTACTTCATGGAGGAACTGAACAGAGGGAAGGCGAAGGACACAGGAGAAGTAATCCTTAAAAATGACAGCATAATCCTTATCAGGCGTAGGGACCATCTCACGCTGCGGAAGTTGAGCCCTGCCCTGAGGAACACAACCATCCTTCTCTAGTTCAAGGATCATTTTCTTCGTCATGAGTGAAGGCCCAAAATCCCAGGTCTTGCTAGCCATGACCTCCGCTTCTTCAGCACTAACTAAATCACCAACCGAAGCTTCAACACTACCCAAATCCTCCTCAAGCTCTTAGGCCCCCACAACAGCAACCATACACTCCTCAAAGCGCGCAGACCACCCACTAGCCCTAACACCAAGGAGACAGGAGTAGGGACCGAAGATGGTAGCCCGACAAGGAGGAGGACTAGTAGCAGAAGCCACCTCTAAATAACTAGAAAGAACAAAGGATGAGCGTAGGCAATCCGCAAACAAGCGAAGGCTAAGCACAAAAGAGGGCTTGGGAAGTGAAAGACGTGAAAGTGATGGCTCAGGTGGCATGGGGGGAACCTTCACCTACCGCCCCCTTATATAGGACATGGGCGGACGCTTCGGCTTCCGCGCCCAACGGTCATGTCTGTTTGGCAATGCAACGATTCTAGAGTCAAGGCAACAAATAAGAACATGACACATTATAACCGCAACGGTCTGATCTGGGCGACCCAGGGAGGAAAGGCGGGAGACCTCCACAACTCAATATCAATGGTAAAATTGAGGTTCACGGCCCACTCGCATCAGACCATGCCCTCAAGGGGGAACTGTTGGGACACGGATATGTGAGTAGCAGAGGCTAAATCACACCATGGAATGCAAGTACTAACACCTTCGGGTTGCATGTATAATGATGTGCAGGAGTCCATAGAGAAGCCTATGGTCAAAGGTTCGGTGGAGACCCAAAGCACGGAGGCGGAGATGGTCCGGGCGAAGACAGAGGCATGCTAGGCGGGGTCTTCGCCTCTAGCCTACGGATGGGCGGAGGCACAAGACATGGCTCCGAAGGTCCCTGAAGATGGAGCAAGGAAAAGACCAAGCGACAGAGGTTGATGTCTGTAATGGCAAAGAGAATCCTTGCAGAGTGCAGGGACCCAAGGGCGGAGATGGGCCTTCCATGGGCCGCTGATCAAGGACCAAGGACCAGAGGCGGTGCGGAAGAGGAAAGCATAGGAATATGCCAGAATGTAAAACGGGAAAAGGTAGCAAATGGTGCCCTATAAAAGTGCGACTTGAACCCTGTGTAAGGGGGTTGGTAAGTTCATTTATGAAACCCTAATTGTCCTTGGGCCCACCTACCATTCTTTCTCAGTCTTCACCTAAGGTCTCCGCCTGGGCGAAGGCTACATCGATTCATATCTGCTGGAAACTCTACTTTCCAACAACGTGGATGTCAATAGTAATATTATGCTTTTGATCTTCAAATAGGACAGATACTTTGGTATGGGGTGTTCTAAGGAAAAAATGTCCACATTTATTGGCTTTTGTTCATATTGTGGGTGACAATGTGTGGTGTTATTGGACCACTGTTTGGTCAACTGTAGTAACAAATCTAGGATCTCTCTAATGATGTTTATGTCAATTGGTGATACTTGGCCACTGTTTGCTATAGTACATCTAGCAAAGGAAATCATAAAGACATAAAATCATATATTTTTTTAGCAAATTACACAAGTATAGACGCATACGCTCAACACGTACACACACTCACCCCTATGAATACACATACGCAAACTCTACCCTTATGAGCACCTCCGAAAGACTGTGCCGACACATCTCGAGATTAACGAAGTCATCATGCCTTGCTGTCGACGGGAATGTCGCCTACCACTGAAAGCACAATGTTGTTAAATCCTTAAATAACTCTAGGAAAATGCGAGCACCCGTGCCAATTATAGGTGTAGCATAGAACCTAGTCCATTACACCTGAGGAATATTACATGTTCCATTACTCCTGACTCTTATAGCAGTAAAAAAAATTGGAGCACGTGGTGTGGCGATATGCAGCCAAATCTGTGTAATTATTTGTTTGGAAAATTGTATACACATTTAGTTTGTGACTACAATAGAGTATTTCCTATTTATTGGTGTTGCCCTTTTATACTTGGAAAAAATTGACACAAATCACCAAATACCATGCGACCCCAAAAGATTTGGGGGTTTAATGTAAAAAATTGACACAAATCACCAAATACCATGCGACCGCAAAAGATTTGGGGGTTTAATGTATATGAGACCCAAACAAATGCTTGGGTACGGGCAATGAGACATGGGGGGGCGGGGGGGCCTCAACTAAGATTAGGCACCGCTTGGGCGCCAAACTGTCCTTAATAGTGTTGGTTTCGCGCCAAATCTCTGTCGTCGCTCCGCGTTCTCCTTGCTTGTCTTGTTCTGCTCTCCACTTCATCTTGTCTCTGCCGCCTGTATCTCTCACGTCTCACCCCACTCAGTAGCTCAGTTCCCTTCCGCTTTCGATCACCGTCCATGGTGCCCACCTTGCCACGACTTACGTCTGGCGCCGGCTCCAAGCCCGACGTCATCATCCTGTCCTCCTCCTTCGATGATGAGTAGGAGGCGAGTGGCAGGAAGAGGTAGTCATCGGCCGACTCCAAGCCTGGCGTCATCACCCTGTCCTCCTCCTCTGATGACGAGCAGGAGGCGAGCAGTTAGAAGAGGTCATCATCGTCCAGCTCGAAGGTCGGCCCCGTCGTCTTGACCTCCTCCTTCGACAACGACGACGACGGCGGCGAACTCCTCGCGAACTGCCGAAAGAGGCATCCACCGTGCAATGTGGCATGAGTCTTCCATGACGAGGTCAGCATCCTCACCACGCTCGCTGATGAGCGCCTCAAGTCCGGGCGGCTGCCAGGCTCTCCGTCCGCGCTCCTCGACGCCATCCGCCGCTGGGTCGACCTCAAGCGACAGAACCCCACAGCCGGTGACGTCGCCAAGAAGGTGCACAACCTCAGGGATAGGTTCAAGAAGGTGATCGCCTTCGGTGGCCCGAGCGGTGAGCTCCATGAAAGGGAGCTCTATGACCTGTTCGTGAAGGTCTGGCCGGAGCTCCTCCCGCCGATTGAGAGCATTTTGTCGTCGTCCTCTTCGTCAGATGGAACCTGCCACTGATGGCGATCGATCAGGGAGCTTGGAGCCTAGAACTAGATGATTTCAGCACTTTTGTTGATGCTAACTACCTACTAGCTAATAATACTAATAGCTAGCTAGTAGTAGCAGATCTAATTTCAGCACTATGATCAGCCATTCAGGCTAAGCTACCTCTATAGATATTAGATAGATGTTGGCCTAATTTCAGTACTTTTGTTCGATCTGTATGTATGTACAGTCTAGGCGTCAGGCTAAGCTACCAGTATGGATGTTGGCCTAATGTCAGGAGTTTCTGACCTTGTCATCATTTGTTGCTCAAGGAGTGGAGCTAGTTTAAGCACCTTTTGCCAAATGCCAATACAAGGATTAATATAAATGTAATACACCGATCAACTTGCCATCTGTTGGGCATTCTTAACGTCATTACCAAAAGTAGACTTAGTTTTCTAATTCTGATAACGGCGCCAAAAATGCCGAACCTATCCCTCATGCCACTTAAGCCAAGTTGTCATCCCCAGCATGACATGAGAGACGCGGTATTGAAATATGCAACTGCTCTTCTAAACAAATAATAAATAAGATCTGCAAGCGCACAGATTAATACCGATGTAGCATTTTAACCGGGAAGTATTCCAGGTATCGTTATTTATATTTTTACCACTGGGAAGGGATTACTAACATCAATGTTGATTATGGAATGAAATATAGGAATGAGTATCAATCATTGCATGTATAAGTGAGAGCACTCATCTATCTCTTGCATACAGGGGTAAGTGTCACATAAAATATGGATAAAGTATGAATGGTGACAAAGATAATTAATCTGATCAGCTAGCCACATATAATAATGATAAGCACCTCAACAGATATTCTAGCAAGTCATTAGCATGGTATTAGGACGAACTACAAGGATATTTCCTAAGTTATTCTTAACTATAAAGTCTAGCATATCATAGTTAGTGCAAGTACACTTGGCAATCATTGCGAGAAAGGACTACGCCCATGCATAGTGATATTATCAAGGAAGATGAGAAACATAGCAATCACTCCCCCGTAATAATGTTGCCCTGCCTGCCTTACACACGGGAGGGGGACTATATAAGAACCAACGAAGCTGTCACCATCGCGGACCACCCCACGATCCGGCATATAAGGTGCAATCGCAGATAAATATGGTCTAAGCACCACGCCTACACAATATTTATCATTTACCCATGGATCCGATGGATAAACGCTATACGATCCTAAACATGTATATAATTCCAATCTAACTAAGCCAAGCGTATAACTACGATAAACTAAGAACAATATAATTGCAAACATAAACAAGTAGAGCATAGTCATAATCAATATATTGAAATAGAACAAAGTTGTATTCATAATATTGAAGAACAAAGATGAACAATGAAGAACAGTAAAGGAATTACCAAGAATCCTCTTGACAGATCCGGAAACCAATCGAAGATTGACTCCTTCTAGTTCTAATCCTATGTAGCTATGCTATACTAGAGATCTAGTTGATGTGGTGGCTCTAGGGCTTGATCAGAGACTCTCCTCCTGAGATTAGGGTTTGAAGAATGAGAATGAGGGAGTGCCTCCTCCAGGGGCCAGGGGTCCTGCTTATATAGCCCCCTCAAGTGAACGTGGGCCGTCGGATCAAACCGACATTAATCGCACGGTTTTCCTTGATCCCTTAGGTCGGTGGAGCATAATCCGCGAGATGGAGCCTGATTGGCTCTCAGGCCAGGGCGGGCGCCCTAGGGAGCAGGGCGGGCGCCCTGCCTCCGGGCCCGTTCGGCCTCCCGTTCGATCTCGTGGCTTCTGGAGTCTTCTAGATGATAGAAAATCGGTGAACACGTTATTATCTCTATGTAAACCCGACGTGTGGGCCTTTCCTCCGTATTTTCTGATAACCCCCTGCAGAAATAGACAAACACCAAAACTCGTGGAATTCTGTCAGATAAAACCCTAAGTCTAGGTGTTGGTTGCATTTGGATCCTTTTCTTTATTTATTTGATAACTATATTTGGTACTTAAGGACCGTCAACAAACTCCCCCAAGCTTACCTCTTGCTCGTCCCTGAGCAAGGATAGACTCATTATGGATCAGAAGTTGCTGCAACGCCTTTGAACGTTGACGGTACATATGCTTTCAAATAAGGTCTCATCCCTGAGTTAGAGTAAACTGTCAAGACTTAAAACTTACTCATTTTACCTTTCACCATGGGGCTTGCAACCGTCACCTGCATCTTGAGTGGTTAAAAGATAGAACGGTCTAGTCAAACGCCATGTCTCTTATTCTTGATCAGCTATAGCTCTGGAGTTTTTGCAAATTTTTCAAATAAAACTCAGAGATTCCTTGTATGACTTTCTCGGGTCTCTCTTTTGTGGTATTTCTGGATCCTTACCAAGGCAGTAATGGTATATGCCTTCTCTCTCAAAGTATGTGGTATTTATGGTATAAGGCGTAGTGACATTGCCTTCTCTCTCACCCTACTCTAATAAGGCTTTGATATCTGGAGCTCATAGGTGGGAGATATAGTATACATACTCATAGAACATTTATTGCATAGTCAAACCATGGATCCAGAGAAACAAGTCAATAAGTCAAATCAAGATGTGCATGTGTGGTGAATGAGTGGTGTATGGTGATAACAAAAGTCTAATGCTCTTTTTGAGGGAATACATACCTTTCTTGCTTTTTAAAACTTTTGAGGGGAATGAGATGCTCTGTATTTTCTCTTCTTTTTTTTCTTTTTTTCTCTCAGGTGGGTATCTTGTACCCCTAATTCTACTGTCGAACACTTGTCCATTTTTACCTCTCGTCTCACTTTTTCTTTCTTCGAGGTTCTGAGCACTTGCTCCTTTTTATTTCCTCGTATTTATATATTTTTTTAGAGCAATCTCCCTCTTTTGAAAATATAGCAAGTGGTAGTAGAAATGACTTGAGCATTAACTTCACAGGGAATAATAGGAATGGGATAATGTTTTTGGCTATTCTCTCCCGGGTCAGGAGTAGAATAATTTTGGGTGAATCTGGAGATGGAAATGAGTGGATATATGTGGATGCGTACTTCCAAAGTAGAAGCAGCATGTATGAGTGAATGTGCAAGTGAATCTTGATTTTAACCACATGACAAGTTCCTAAGGGTTTACACAGCTTGACCACACTCAATGCCCATAAGCAGTAAGTAGTAAAAGTGCGGCTCTTAATCTAACAAGCATGTATATATGGCTGTGGTAGGAATTTAAACTCTCATCATATAGGAACTCATCATGCAACATTTTAAAGATTTTCAAAGATAAAATTCTCCAGAATTCTAGCATCTCTAGGAACAGATAAACAGCAGCTCAACCTTCCCATATCATATCCGCTAACAACTTAGACTTCAGATCAAGTTCTCTTCCCACTAGTTCAGGTTTAGAGCTAGTTTTAAATTATAACAGTTATGTCTAAACTAGAGAGAGAACAAATTTGAAAATTAGGCAGAGCAACTATTCATCATATCCATGCTAGAGTTTTATTTTCAAGATTCAGTTTAGCATAGCTACTTTATTTATTTATTAAACTAAGCAAATATATATAAACACAAAATATTTATTTGGGTTTTCATGATTATGCATCTTTTTATTTTAATAAAGCATAGGTATAAATGTAGATAAAAATACTTATCGGGATAAATGGGGGTGCTCTCCCCCAAGCTGGATCTTGACGTAATTTCTTCTGATGTAGCTAGCAGGTGCAGAGGTGTATTTGAATGTCGGCAGCACCCTGACAACGATTAGGATGTCCTCCATCTGCTAGTTTTCCTGAATTCTGTGGAGCTCAAATAGACAACAAAGCTTCGTGGAACTTGATTAAGCGTTAGCATAAATATCTAGCCTTTATCATGTTTGAGCTTCCTTGATAAATGTCACTCTCTATTTTTATTTTCATTTTTATAGAACAGAAAAAATATATTATTATTTTTTTTATGCCACCACAGTGAATGTACTTATGGGTTTTATGCCACTCGCATACTCACATGGGGCTTACTGTTTTCAACATTTTTTTAGACAGAATGAACATGATTAACTGAGCAATAATTAAAGGGAAAATGATAACTACCAAGTTTACCTCTTGGCACGGCGTTCGGTGTTTTTAAGTCCTCCGAACAGGACTTCTTTTCTTCTTAGTTGTCCTGGGATTTGGGTGGCGTAGACGGTGGTTCCGGCAGCGCCTCCTCTTCTTGTGTAACTGTCTTCACTTTCCATACCCGACTTGGTGCTTCGGTCTCCTGTTGTGTATCCTCGGGCCTTATGACCTCTCCTTCATAGTCTGCCCATACGTTCTTGATGATTTGCCTCCTTTGGTTACGGTTACGTCGCCTTCTTCTTGTCCTGACCTGCTTAGAATCTTCAACTATATAGTTAGGGTCATTAAAGTAGCACCGTACCTTCTCAGAGGGGAAATGCATATGGACTTCTCCGGTTCCAATGTAGATGATTGCTTTGACGGTGCCTAGGAACGGTCTTCCTAGGATGATGGGTGGATTGTACTCGTCGTCTCCCATGTCAATGACCTGAAAGTCTGTATGGACAAAATGATCGTTAATTTTAACAAGGACATCGGTTACTATACCTTCGACCTTTCGGGATGTCTGATCTGCCATCTGGAGCTGAGTGTATGTTGGTTTTAAGGGCATGGTCCCGTACAAGAGCTGATAGGTGACTGTGGCCATTATGTTGACGCCTGATCCAGTGTCGCAGAGCGCCTTCTGAAAGAAGTATCCATTGATTGAGCACTCAATGCTTGGCATACCTGGGTCGTCCTTCTTGTTTAGGAACGGCGACTTGAGTCGACCATCTTGACCTCCTTGAACTGCAGTGATCATCTTAGCTGATTCGATCCATCCTTGGTTGTTCTTGTTCTGCTTGTTCCTCCTGTTGGTCCTCTTCCTTGGTTCATGTTGGGGTTGCTCTGGGATTTGTGTAATCTTGTTCTTGAAGGAAAACGTCTCCTTCCTCCCCTTGATGTTGAAGTTGATCTTCGCAGCGCTGGCGTAGATGATAGCTCCCGAGGTGTTCAGGAATGGCCTTCCCAGAATAACTGATGACCTCTCATCGGACCCGGTCTCTATCACCACGAAGTCAGCTGGAGCGTACGAGGTACCAACTCGGACACACATGTTCTTTAATATTCCTTTAGGAAAGCTTAGTGTCCGATCTGCAAGCTGCAAACACATAGTTGTTTCTGATAAAGGATATGTAAAGAATTTTTCATAGAGTACCCTGGGCATAATGTTGACGCTGGAGCCAAAGTCGCAGAGTGCTTCTGGGAAGTCCACCATGCCGATGGAGATTGGGATGACGGGGCGTCCTGGATCACCTCTCTTGACTGGCAGAAGGTCATTATGTACTCCGACAGCGGGATTACTCCAATAGTTACCTGCATCAAACATGTCTACAAGATTTGCAGATTCTAATCCTTCCGGTTGTGATGGTATACCGGGGTTAGTAGCAGGAACAGCAGCAGCTATTTGATTTAACTGAGATTCAATCATTTTATTAAAGCTAATTTGGTTTTTGATGGCAGTAGAAAAATTATCCATTCTATTATTTATGTTTTCTAGTATTTTATCATTGGATGCCAATTTCTTAGACAAGTTATCCATTAGCTTTCCTTGATTAGACACTAAATCTATCAGGGGTGGAAAATTATTATTGTTGTTGTAAGAGTTATTACCTTGATAATTACCTGAGTAGTTAGGCCTCTGTTGATTCCAACCTTGATTTTGTTGAGGACGGTTGTAGTTGTTGTTTTTGTTGATGTACCTTGCATCCTCAAGCATCTCAGGGCAGTGATTGCCTGAGTGTCTAGTATCTCCACATTCCTCACAAGTCATGTGAGAGTCGTAGACGTTCATGACTTCTCTTTTGTCTCCAGCTTTGTCATCGAGCTTTTTCATGAGTAGGTCTAACTTTGCGGACAGCATGTCTACCTCCTTGAGCTGGTGCATACCTCCACCCTTCTTGCGTGTTTGAGTCCTCTCTTCGTTCCAACCTTGGTTGGACGCCATCTTCTCCACAAGGGCTGTAGCTTGTGGTATGGTGAGTGATAGAAATGCGCCTCCAGCTGCAGCATCCATGGTCTCACGAGCACTAGTGATGAGCCCATGATAGAAAGTCTGCATAAGTAGCCAGCTCTCCATTCCATGATGGGGACATTCTAGGATGTAATCTTGAAAGCGCTCCCATGCTTCTGGAACGGATTCATCATGTTGTTGCTGAAAACTTGTAATCTTCCCACGGAGAGCATTGGTCTTGCCCATGGGAAAGAACTTAGCCAGAAAGTTCATAGAGCAGAGTGCCCACGTAGTGTTCTTATCCTTCGTCGCGTAGAACCACTGCTTCACTCTCCCCAATAGTGAGAATGGGAAAAGGTGAAGTAGTATGGCGTCTCTGGGAACATCTAATAAAGTGAATGTGCTGCAAATCTCTAGGAAGTGTTGGAGATGAGCACTTGCATCTTCGTGCGGCTTCCCACAAAACTGGTTGGCTTGTACCATGTTGATGAGCCCTGGCTTGAGCTCAAAGTTCATGTCGATGGCCGCGGCAGGTCCAATGCAGATGTTGTCCGTAGTGGGAGCTGAGAACTCGCGGATCGTCTTGTTCGCCATGGCTGCGAACTCTGTTGACAAATTCCGGATGAAACTTCGGCGGTCTTCTGAATTGGATGAAGTGTTGCGTCGAAGTGTTGACTTCTTGAGCTTGGCTCTTGCCCCTCTGATTAATGCTTCGGGGTTGTCAACAAAATTTTCTGGAAGATGTCCTCTATTCATACATCACCCTGCAAAATAATAAGAATGAAAAAATACAGGGGTAAATCTGTATGGGAGAATTGATGATCTCAATCACTTAATGATGCGAACGATGACTCAAATTCCGTATTCATTCCTTGTTAGTAAATCAACCTTCCCCGGCAACGGCGCCAAAAATGCTTGTTGGGCATTCTTAACGTCATTACCAAAAGTAGACTTAGTTTTCTAATTCTGATAACGGCGCCAAAAATGCCGAACCTATCCCTCATGCCACTTAAGCCAAGTTGTCATCCCCAGCATGACATGAGAGACGCGGTATTGAAATATGCAACTGCTCTTCTAAATAAATAATAAATAAGATCTGCAAGCGCACAGATTAATACCGATGTAGCATTTTAACCGGGAAGTATTCCAGGTATCGTTATTTATATTTTTACCACTGGGAAGGGATTACTAACATCAATGTTGATTATGGAATGAAATATAGGAATGAGTATCAATCATTGCATGTATAAGTGAGAGCACTCATCTATCTCTTGCATACAGGGGTAAGTGTCACATAAAATATGGATAAAGTATGAATGGTGACAAAGATAATTAATCTGATCAGCTAGCCACATATAATAATGATAAGCACCTCAACAGATATTCTAGCAAGTCATTAGCATGGTATTAGGACGAACTACAAGGATATTTCCTAAGTTATTCTTAACTATAAAGTCTAGCATATCATAGTTAGTGCAAGTACACTTGGCAATCATTGCGAGAAAGGACTACGCCCATGCATAGTGATATTATCAAGGAAGATGAGAAACATAGCAATCACTCCCCCGTAATAATGTTGCCCTGCCTGCCTTACACACGGGAGGGGGACTATATAAGAACCAACGAAGCTGTCACCATCGCGGACCACCCCACGATCCGGCATATAAGGTGCAATCGCAGATAAATATGGTCTAAGCACCACGCCTACATAATATTTATCATTTACCCATGGATCCGATGGATAAACGCTATACGATCCTAAACATGTATATAATTCCAATCTAACTAAGCCAAGCGTATAACTACGATAAACTAAGAACAATATAATTGCAAACATAAACAAGTAGAGCATAGTCATAATCAATATATTGAAATAGAACAAAGTTGTATTCATAATATTGAAGAACAAAGATGAACAATGAAGAACAGTAAAGGAATTACCAAGAATCCTCTTGACAGATCCGGAAACCAATCGAAGATTGACTCCTTCTAGTTCTAATCCTATGTAGCTATGCTATACTAGAGATCTAGTTGATGTGGTGGCTCTAGGGCTTGATCAGAGACTCTCCTCCTGAGATTAGGGTTTGAAGAATGAGAATGAGGGAGTGCCTCCTCCAGGGGCCAGGGGTCCTGCTTATATAGCCCCCTTAAGTGAACGTGGGCCATCGGATCAAACCGACATTAATCGCACGGTTTTCCTTGATCCCTTAGGTCGGTGGAGCATAATCCGCGAGACGGAGCCTGATTGGCTCTCAGGCCAGGGCGGGCGCCCTTGGGAGCAGGGCGGGCGCCCTGCCTCCGGGCCCGTTTGGCCTCCCGTTCGATCTCGCGGCTTCTGGAGTCTTCTAGACGATAGAAAATCGGTGAACACGTTATTATCTCTATGTAAACCCGACGTGTGGGCCTTTCCTCCATATTTTGTGATAACCCCCTGTAGAAACAGACAAACACCAAAACTCGTGGAATTCTGTCAGATAAAACCCTAAGTCTAGGTGTTGGTTGCATTTGGATCCTTTTCTTTATTTATTTGATAACTATATTTGGTACTTAAGGACCGTCAACACCATCTTTGTGATGCGTGTTTCAATTTCAAATAATTTTATCTTAATTCAAGTTTCAGTCAATCGACAATTTGGTTTCTCTTCAATAGTCGAATTTAGCTAGAATCGAATATACAGGAACCTACCAATTCCCTCAATGAATCAATCAGAGCAAATCTACAATTTTCTAACTGAATATAACCAGATATATACTAGAATGGTTTCAAGTTTATCTCGACAACTCTTTTCTTCAACTAAGAACCTCGACAGTTATTGCTGATCTTGTGCATTGTACTAGAGATAGATACATACCTTTTTGGGCCTTTATGAGTTTTGTGCCTATAGATTCAGAATGGACTACTACAACCATTATAGAAACATGATACATCCTGCAGCATTTTTCAAGAACAATCCATAGTGACATTGTGAAACTACATGTTTGCTAATTCTGATCATGCAATGGCTATAATCCAAATTGTCTGAAGTAAATCCAAAGGATTGATAAGAAGAAAAAGCTACAGCCAAATCATCTGAAGTTTCCAAAGCACTGAGAAAAAAAACTAGGCACTTCTACCTGCTCCATAATCCCAGATGATAGTTCTTATAGTTGAGATTCAATGAATAGTGTTTTTCTCTCATAAAAAATCAGCATAAGCATCAGCATAAACCAAATTTCAGCATAAGTGAATAGGGTTAGCATTCTTCTTGTAATTTCTAGCACAAGTAAAACTTGAGGACTGACAACAAGAAAGGCTAGGCATTTCCAGCTAATCCTACATCTATGTGACAATCCAAATGATAGCTTACTATTTAGATCTAGTGCCTACAATATTTCTAGCACAACAAATACCAACCGATTTTCAGTACTGCATTCAACACTGGTGGGACTGATTAAATGAACAAGCTACTATATGCAATTGACCATATGAGCCATTAATGCGGCAGTATATTTCAGTAGAATTTGCCCAATTAATTTATAGAATCTAGCAAAGCATGCAAACATACATGCTAACTAAAATATACTTGCAAGAGTCATTCACCAGATGGACAAAGTTACTGAGCCTGCCAAGAAACTTCCAAGCACATTTACAGCCCCCATTGAGCACAGTTTATCTTTGCACAAAGTACGCTAGCCAGAGCCATGAAATGAGCCAAGCACTACGACAATATATACACGTGCAGTTCAGTCATACAATGCCACATCCTCCACCAAAATACCTTAGATAAGGATGGTTGTCAGTTGTCAATAAGTTTACCATCCATTGATCCAACAACATACCACCCATGCCACAATACACCAAAAGAACTCTAATCTATGGTGAGTGTGATATGCTATCTGAAAGGGAACCAAAATACATCATTTGCTGCTCCAATCTAGTGATGATTCACCGAACAAGACTTCTTTTTAGGTTTCTTTCTAGGTTCCGACACTCCAAGTAACTCAATTTCATAAACAAGCCATGAGTTAGCTGGTATCCTCTTTTGTGGTCTGTCCTTATACCTGAAAAAGAATCACAAATTCAGTTTCCCCTTCCACAAATGTGCTCAAAATGTGAGTATGCATATTCTAATGAAAGAAAAGATACATGTGAATGAAATAAGACACCCCAGAGCAGGAGGAATGGTCAGTTTCCTTTTCCCACCAACACGCATGCCTACAGGACAAATCAAAGCTGGTTTCAACCAAATTACCACAAAAATAAAGATGAGATGTGTGCTTTAGTAAAGATGCTTATAACCCTAAATTCCTTGGTGCCATCCAACAATTACTTTGTCAACGCCTGAAACCATCAAAATATGCATATGTTGTGATCATCAAAAGGATTAGACATGGAACAGAAATGAGAGCTTTTGCCAATTTTTTACCGAGCGTGAACTCGTAAATGGCAGCGCGACCTTCAGAAGAGTCAACAACTTTCCCATCCTTCAGCATTCCAATATATTTCACTTTAACCTACACAAGTAACCTTAAAATCATTAACGTATTACTTTTTCCCAGGTCAAGGAATGTATACAAAATTGCCCATACTGTGATGTATTATTTACGAGTAGTCATCAATAATTTTGTGCGTGGACAGGGAGAGGAGGGAGAGAGAGAGGGAGAGAGAGAGAGATTCTATTTTGTTATAAGAGAGGTAAGACTTTGCTAAAAAAAGCTTAGACATTGTTATAAACATCTAATGCAGTTCTATCAGATTCACAAAAAATTATACAAGTTAATGAATGTTACTAATAAGGTTGAGTTGAGGATGACCTTCTTCCCATAAGATGCCATTTCAGCATTACAGTCTCCCGATTTTAGTTCATCTATTTTCAACTCGTCGGTAGGGCCTCCTACATCTTCTTTGCAGACTGGACGATGACCAGAACCAAGGGATGCTAGATCCTACAAAATAAAACATATACACTATGAAAATAAATAATTAGAAAGAAAAAATACTAGATGAGTCAACTAGTTTTATTCCTTACTTATTGTTAAGACCAGATTGCCTAACCATTTGATTTGGACCATCATTATGTACTTCAGTCTCTAGAGCGTTGCATCCCTGTGCAATATCATGAGTATGTGTGGTTTCATGATCATCAACTTCTTGACTTTGTGTTACAAGTGTTTGTACATTGGCAGCAGCATTAAGACCAGCTTGCCCAACCATTTGATTTGTACCATCATTATGTACTTCAGTGTCTAGAGCATTGTATTCCTGTGCAATAACATGAACATGTGTGGTTTCACGATCATCAGCTTCTTAACTTTGTGTTACAAGAGCTTGTACGTTGGCAGCAGCATCAGGGATCCTACAGAGATAAAACATATACACAACAATAAGTACAAATCAAGATAGTACCATGATTTAGAGCTTATGGTCCATTTATATCTCATTGATTTCATGTACATATATAGGCTCCAAATGATATCACAGGTAAGCAACAGCTCTTGAACTAGGAAAGGCATGTCCAACCATTATGGTCCATTCATAACACAAGTCTTGTGTGCTGATATAATATGCTACATGCAAATGTAAATCTAATTATATCTTATTAATTTCATGTACATAGGTTCTAAAAGATATCAGGTTAGCAACAATCTTGAACTAGGAAAGGCATATGAACCATTTTGGGACATTCCTAACATGTCTTCTGTGTTGAATGATATTATGCTACACCCAAACAAAAAAAACTAAGGCTCTGTTGTGTAGTTTATGTGACTGTATGATCATAACTACAAAAATACTATATTAGTACATTAATGTATAAAATAAGTACATAATTAAATTGAACTAGTGCTTTGTCCATCTAGATTTACCAACTATAGCATCATATATGTTGAAGGTTCTTTTTTCCTTCATATTGTGGCAAAAAGGAAAAAGCAAAGACAAACCAAACAAGCAAACCGACAAGTTTAACTAACCTACCATCTTATCAATAGTACTCAATTACTATTCAGTTAGACTCAATACCTCGAGAATGTACCAGTTTAATAGTGCCAAACTATTACCTGAACAAATTAATAAAACAACACCTTAGCACCTTAGCTTAAAACACAGTGCGCCACCCCACCCCCTGCGAACTATGCATGAAATGTACTTTTTGATTTGTGCAATGGAAAATATTGCTCTACCAAGAATACTGAACAATGTAACTCTAGAGATTTGATGTTTATACCAGAATAATGTAAAACAATACCAATAATAACATATATACTTACTTATAGTATCCTGCCAGGTGAACTGAACTATCCCCAACCATAGAGAAAACAACATTTTGCTCCTCATCATATTCTAGGTCTAATATGTACATGCGTGATGTAGAGTTCAATGAGCAGAGCCTCATAGGCATCATACAACCAACACTGCATTCTATGGTGCTCCAACCAACACTCTCAAGATTACCTAGTGTAGCTATCAACGGCAAAAAGTGAACTCACCACCGGCACACGTAGTAAGCCAACAGAAACCGTGTGGAGCAGATCCCGACCTCTGTCTGGACTTAGTAGGACACCGACTAGATGGTCGTGACCTAGGCTGTGCCAGTGAATTTTGACCCTGTAATTGACAAGGAGAGAAAAACAATCAGTAATTTAAGATGGAACATGCTAGTGTTGCTCTGGACAGTTCCAAATATGCGGCTAGATAGCCGATTCGATAAGACTATCGACTAAATAGTCGATATCCAGCATGTTCATGATATAAGATGTTGAAAAAGAACATTATTGGCGGTTATCAGATATTAATGATATAAATCTAATGCCAATGATCATAAAACATGCACAAACATGGTAGAGAACTGATATGAATGAAAGCATTTGCATTGACTATACACCGTATTGGCTCAAAGATCAGGACAAAAACAAGTACAATAATAAAAGCCAATACGCTTGCAATGCACGGGCCATCAGTAAAAATAGCTGATTCCAAAGTAAATAGATCATCATGTAATCAATCACTTATCTAGTATAGATGGATCTACAAGCTCATCAAATCTAATCTATCATCATTAACAGAGGGGGTCGAGCGAGTCGAAGACAGTCATAATAATGATAACAAGTTAAACTCTTAAAACACATAGACCTATCCATATCTAGACGAGATTATGAGCACGTGTTATGAGCGTGAAAGCATAAGCAACCGGCCGAGGGGCCGATCTGAGTGGTTCTTGTCGTATAGTATGCGAACGTTCAACCACCGAAGCGTAAGTAAATCTGCGAACCAACTGAACCCAATTTACGGCACTATCAATAGGTCAACTGGATCGATGCAGCATTGATAGTAGAACGGCAACCTGCAAGCCTAGCGATCTATAAACGTACTTGTGTTTCGACGGAATCACGAACGTGCGCCATTGTTGACACTTCTTAGCATCACTCGCGTTAGGTTGTCATCCCCAACATGACGCCAAGAGTGTGGTTGTATTGTACTCATGCCACTTAACTATATAAAGATATTAAAGTATATATCCGCAAGCGCACAGATAAATACACCCGTTGCAGCATTTCACCCAAGTTTATCCTAGGTATCATTATTTATATTTAACCAAAGGAGAACAAACAGAGGGGCACATATTAATTAAAGGCTACTCTACACATGTGATATGAATATTCGAAATCACTATCCTTTACTCTCAAACAGGAATCAATCAAATAAAAAGAGATAAAATATATGATAATCAGACCATTTAGATGATATTCCTTAGAGCAGTACTACTATGGCAAGTCATTGATCAGAATATAAAGTAAAAGAATAACTCCTAAGTAATCCATTAACTATTAGTCATAATCTACATTGATTAGTGCAATTATATCAGGCAATCATTGGCTAGGTTATCTCATATTCATAAACAAGGAACATCTCTGATCCATTACGAAGCTGAGAAATAGAGTAAGAACTAAGTAATGAGACCGCGTTCTACTAAGTTCTACACTCGGGGAGTGGACTACAAAGGACTCAACAGGAATGTCACACCCGCGATCTACCATATGGCCCGGAGTATAGAGTGCATTTGTAGGTAAACAGTGTATAAGTACCACACTTACACAATGTTGACCACCCACCCATGACTCAATAAGGTGAGTGCTTTGCAAACATGTGTATAAACATAATGATAAACTATCTATGACAAATATATAATCAAAGCAGACTAATCTCATAATAATCAAGGATATAATATAGATTAAGAACAAGATCATATCTAATGTATCAAGAATAATGATCAAGAACAATGAACTAGAACTAGACAATGATGAACTAGAACAACTACGAACTAGAACATAAACAATTAGAACATAAAGAACTAGAACATGAACTAGATCAAGAACTAGAAGAACTAATGAACTAGATGAATATCTGAAGAACAATGTTGATACAAGAGAGAAGAACTGGATTTACCAAGCTCCTCTTAACTAGATCTAGATCCCAAGGCTGCTTGACTCCTCTACTTCTAATTCTAATCTAGCTATGCCTAGATCTGATGGAGCTCTAAGGAGATGAGAGTTGCTGGTTGGTCTTCTACTTTCTGGTTGATGATTGATTGAATAAATTCTCCTTTGGAGGGGGTCTGGGGTCTCGTTTATATAGCCCAGAGCATGGAACCGTGGCCCTTAGATCAAATCAACCTTCACGTAGGGTTAGGATGCATCCTTGGGGCGGTTGAAGTAGCTTGTAAAGGAAGGAGCCGAGGGGCGGCGGCCAGGGGCTGGTCGGCCTAGGGTTGAGGCCGGTCGGCCCCACCTAGCGGCGCCTCGTGGTGGCCCTCCTCGTGGAGTCCTCTGGTGTCCTCTAGAAGCCTCTTTGCGTATTCGTGACGTGGAGATTAGGCCGATTGACGTGGGTTCCTTCTCGTGGATGATATCAATTCCTGAATTATTCTGATAACCCCCTGCAAAATATAGATTCACCAAAACTCATGGAATTTTGTTAGTTGACACCCTAAACCTATGTTGCTGATCATTTATTAGCCCTTTATATATTTATTTTAACCCTTTATTATGGTAGATAACCATCGTCAACAGCCATACACATGAAAGCTCAAGCTATTGGCTAAAATAGCCAATAGAAACATAGCAGATGGATGACATCATGTCTCCCTTAACAAGTAGATCCATTGACCAACAATACCCGACCTAGTGCGCTACCAATAGGTTGATAACGAAGATAGCAAACCGGAGATTAATGACTAACAAACCTATTCCTTAATGGAAACAAGGCTTCAAACACCCTCTATGATCAATCAAGACCATGATAAAACGGTCGGTAAACGGGATCTAATGTCAACAGTTTGATCTTAGCATAAAAACAGTCGACAGACGATAGATCGAAAGATGAAGACCGAGAAATCTTTAATCTAGATCAAGCAATAGGTGATATTATGCTGAATAGTAAACTATTTAACACAATATCGATAACTAATCCATATCAAAATTTATATGTGATCGAGTCGGACCAATGCAACCGTACAAATTTTGATAAGAATCGAAGGATGACTTGTATTAGTAATTGTAAGAGATACGAGTCGAATCGATGCAACCTTACAATAACTGATGATAACTAACTTATACAAAGCTTGCAAGAGGTCAGACCTAACCAATGCAGCCTTACAAACAAAGTATAAGTCATGATGTATACTCACAAACAAGTCAGAGGTCGAACCTAACTGATGGCAGCCCTGCTTGCCCGAAGAACTCGCCAAGATCTACTCTACTCCTACTCCTAAGGGGTGGCACGGGGCCGAAAAAAGGTAAAGGTACTTGTTTTGATTGATGTGTGGATGTCCATTACAATAGCTGGAGTTCAATATTTATATCTAAGGCTCGACTATGAGTCTTGGTCGAACAAGACCAGCTACAAAACTTGGTAAAAGAGAACAAAACTTTCTAGATTACGTCAACTTGGACCCTAATCTTCCCTTTCTTAGAGTCTGATGCATCTTCTTGCTCCATGTCTTACCGTTCCTGCCAATAGGGCCCATTCCTTTGAGATGATGACATCATCTTATCCATTCGATTCTGATGGCAACTCAGTTAGCCGATCTTGCCGAATATTTTGGCTTTCCTTGATAAATTCCGATCTCAGAGTCTTCTCATCCCAAACCAAATTTTGATGTCAACACATGCCCCCAATTTTGGGATAAAATAATTTTATTCCAACATTACCTCTTATTACCATTGCACGCGCCGCACTTTCAATTGTCTGCCCTGATCTTACTCTTTCTAACTTCTTTCCCCTTTTTCAGATCTTATTTCATCAGCCTTCTCAATCAAGGACAAAATGAAGATCGTAATGTTTGGTCACCTGATGGTGATTATTGGATCATCTCTTTCCTTCTCTTCAATCTTTCGAGCCACTCTCTACTTCCTCCAACTTGTGCTTTATAGTCGATCTTTTGACATTTTGGTCAATGTCATGCTCCACTGTGCACAAATCCTTCTACCAATGCCGACTGCTACACTAGTGATTAATCTTTGGATTGATCGCCCTTGTTAGTTTGATCCATCAGCTAATTTAGTTTCTAGTCGCCCAAAATTTAACAGATAAATACCAGGGCCTGCCTCCGAACGCACGTGAAAACACAAAGTTGAGTTGGATAACTGTTGACGGTAGTTAACAACCATTATTAAACCATCAATAAAACATGTATAAGGGCACAAATGAGGTCACCAACAAAGGTTTAGGGTTTAAACTAACAAATTCTATGAGTTTTGGTGAATTTGTATATTCTACAGGGTCTAATCAGAAAACCATCAAGGCGAACCTACATGTTAGAGTTAATTATGCAATTCCACCACGAAACCAACGTAGGAAGGTTCTAGAAGACTCGAGAGGACTCCACATCGAAGTGGGAGGTGAGGTGCTGCCATGTGGGGCCGGCCGGCCCCACCTATAGCCCACCAACCTTTGGGCCCACCTGTCAGCCTCCTCATTGCTATGTCAATTTTTCACCATCTCCTAGGATGCATCTATGTCGTTTCTTAAGGTTGTTTGATCCAAGGGCTCACGTTGCAAGCTCAAGGCTATATAACTAGGTCCTACCCACTTGAGGCATCAAGTCATTTGAGAAGACAGAAACCCTAATCATCCTCAGAGCTCCAGTAATTCTAGGGCATAACTAGTTAGGGTAGGTCTAGAGGGAGGCAAGCAGGCTTCGCTTGGATTCCTGACATTGTCAAGAGCGTGGTTTGGTATAATCTTTGTACCCCTCTCTCGTTGTATCTCCACTATTTTTATATGCTTGCTACAATTGTTATGACAATATCAGTATTCATCTTATTCATGTTCTTAGTTGCAATGTTCATCGTCTACTTTGATTATATACTTAGTATAGTTGGATTATCATTATGTTTATGCATAAGTTCGTATAGCGCTTGCCCTAAGGTACCATGGGTGGGTGGGTGGCATTATGTAAGCGTGGTGCTCATATACTATTTGCCTGTGAATACACTCTATATTCTGGGTCATGTGGTAGATCGCGGATGTGACACTCCGTTGAGTCCTTTGTAGTCCACTCCCCGAATATAGGGCATAGAAGTAGGGTCCGGTTACGAAGGAAGAGCGAGCTCTGTTCTTAATCTTCCTTCTGTAATATCCCTTATGTGTAGATATGAAGATGATCTCAGCAATGATTACTAGGTGTAATTGCACTAATCAATGTATGCTTTGACTTGTAATTTAGAATGGCTTAGGAATTATTCCTCTAATATTCTACCTGACCATGCTAATACTATAGAATGGAGTACTCTGTGTGATTTATCATTATACATGATCAATACTTATCATTTACATATCTTATCCTATGACTTACCCCTGTTATGAGTAGAATATTGGTTGTGGTTTATTTCTCCATCAATACTATAAGCTATCAATACGTGTCCACGCTACACCTTCCCTGTGGTAAAATATAAATAACGATACCTAAAATACTCTTAGATGAAGTGCTACAACGGTATAATTATCTATGTGTTTGTAGATTCCTTTTCTTTCATATTCTTTCTAGTCACATAAAATGATAGAGAACTACTTAGTATTATTCTAGTAGTGATGCTAAGTAGTACCAACAAGCATCTCTCGCACCATCACTAGGGATGACAACCTAGTACAAGTAATGCTAATAGATGTAGGTAATTAAAAGGTGGCTACTAAAACAAGTGACAAGTTAATAAATACCAATAAGCATTTCTAGCACTGTTGCCGGGGAAGGTAGCTAGCAAAGGAAGTATTGATAAACTTATATTATTTGATGTGATCTAAATAACCATTGACCTTTGCTCAAGCAGAGTTACCCTTGTTTTGTCTACTTTTATATCTTATGCAGGGTAATGTATGACCAGTTTTGTCCTTCCAACAAACTACGTTAACGATCCAGAAGCACTATTCAGGAGAACTAGAGCTAAACTCAAGAAAGTTTCAGCTTTAGAGTCAGAAGACAACCAGATAAGGCAAAGCTTAACACCAGAATTTGAAGCCATGACTGACATGACTCTTCGCGAATTCTCTGCTCCAACCACCACTAACATCTATACTAGACCGAAAACCAATGTAGGAGACAAGGGATTCAAGCTCAAGCCAGCTCTCATAAACATGGTGCAAGTTAGCTAGTTTTGTGGGAAGGCGCATGAAGATGCGAGTGCACATCTTCAACACTTCCTGGAGATCTACAACACTTTCACCATCAAGGAAGTTTCCAAAGATGCCATTCTACTCCGTCTCTTCCCATTCTCACTCTTGGGGAAGGCGAAGCAGTGGTTCTATGCCAACAAAGATAGAAACACTACATGGAATAACTGCTCCACTGCCTTCCTAGCAAAGTTCTTTCCCACAGACAAGACCAATGCTCTGCGTGGGAGAATTTCAAATTTTTAGTAACAACACGATGAATCTGTCCCTGAGGCATGGGAATGCTTTTAAGATTACATATCAGAATGTCCTCATCATGGGATGGAGACTTAGCTACTCATGCAGACCTTCTATCATGGGTTTACCAGTAGTACCCATGAGACTATGGATGCTGCTGCCAGAGATGCATTCTTGTCACTAACACTTCCAGCTGCCACAACTCTTGTAGAGAAGATGGCCTCCAACCAAGGCTGGAATGAAGAACGTGTTTAGACCCAGAAGTGGTGGAGGTATGCATCAACTCAAGGAGGTAGACATGTTATTTGCCAAGATGGACCTGCTGATGAAGAAGCTCGAAGGCCGAGCCAATGAAAAGAAAGTCATGCACATTAATGATTCTCGTATGACATGTGAAGAGTGTGAAAACACTAGACACTCAGGGAACAACTACCCTGAAATTCAAGAGGATGTGAACTTTGTCAATAACAACTACTACCGTCCTCAATAGAATCTAGGATGGAATCAGCAACACAGGCCAAACTACCAAGTTAACTACCAAGGTAACCCTCAGGGTAACAATTTCAATAACCTCAATCAACACCCTTGAAAGAATTAATTGCTGGCAGCTGTTGTTCCTCCTTCTGACAAAGGTAAGATTCTAGGGTAGCCGAAAGATTTAGAAACTGCAAATCTTGTCGATATTCATAATGCAACTTACTACTACATGGAGCCATCGATGGGAACATGGATAGATTATACCTTACTAGAAAAGAAGAGCGATCCGGGGAGACCTATCATCCCTATCTTCATTGGACCTCACATTTTCCAAGAAGCTATCTGTGAATTTGGAGCAAGTGTCAATATCATGCCTAAGGTAATCTATGAAAAGATTTTAGGAGATCTCTTGTTGTACACAAATATGCATTTGCAGCTTGCAGATCAATCACTCTGCTACCCGAAGGGAGTTCTTGAAGATGATATCATTCAAGTGGGACAATCATATGTTCCCGTAGACTTTGTGGTTTTGGAAACAAGTGGAGATGAAAGGGCACCCATCATTTTGGGCCGACCTCCGCGAGGTCAAGGTGGACAAGAAGCAGAACAAAATGGAGGAAACGGAGAGGCGGAGGGGCTTCGGCCATGGCGACCGAGCATGGCAGCCATGGCGCCGGTGGCAGAGAAGAAATGCCCAAATGGGCCTTACCCTGGTGAAATCATTGGCACGAGCGGTTGCTAAGGCAAGAGCAGCGAGAGGCGACGCGAGCTACATGAGTCCTCGGGCGGAGGTGGACCACCGGCGACGTATTCCGCCGGTGGGGCTGTGACGCGCGATGGCGAGTGGAAGGAGCCACTTAGGGCTTTTCGAAATGAGAGAGAGAGAGAGAGAGATAGCGAATGGAGAGGGAGGGGTGCTGCGGCCGGCTTGAAGGCAGGCGCATGCGCGGGGGCCACCGAACCACCACCCGGCGGCCGGCGTCGATGGTGTACGGCCACGCGGTCGGCTCGAGCGCGAGCGAGCGTGGGAGTGAGGCGCGGGCGCGGGAGCTGGGCTAGGCTGGCTTGCGCGACCGGCCTAGAAGGGAGGGGCGCGGCCCATTTTCAAATAAAATTTGATTTTTTTTTTCAAAACAGCCCCCAAAATCCCATTTTGAGCACCAAAAATCCATTTTCAAAAGGTGACCCAAAAATAAAAGTTGTTCATGATTTTATGCTCTGCAACTTTGTCAAAAGAAGCAAAGTAAAATTCCAAAAGGATTTTGAACTATAGGTTTAAAGTCAATTTAAATAAAAAACCCTATTTTGGAAGATTATTTTTAAAAGCAAAATTTGAGAAAACTTTGAATTAAAACTTTGCTCCAAATTGTCTCCCAAATATTTCTAAGTTGTTTAGGTGATAACACAAGGTACAAACATGGCAAAACAAGCATCAACATGGCATCCAATCTATTGAAACAAGACTATGCCACATACATGTTTCATTAGCATATTTCAAGTTTATATTTCATGTAATGCTTATGAATGCATGATGATGATTATGCCCATGATTTGCAAATGCTAATGCACGCTTAACACTGGGGCGTTACAGCCCTCCCCCCTTATAAGAATCTCGTCCCGAGATTTGAGTTATGAACCATTTGTTATAAAAATCTTTATAAGTGTTTTGCAGATAGTCTCCTGTCTCCCATGTCGTGTCACCATCATCGTGATGACTATTGTATCTTATATGTTCTCACCACTTTTTCTGAGTGACTCGATCCTTAGTGTCCAAAACTCAGATCGGTTGCTCATGATATCCCAAGTCTGATCTAATCTCAATGCCCTGAGGTTCTATCCTTTCCTCCAAAACACGCAAACACTTCTTCAATTGTGATATGTGAAAGACTGGAAAGATTGAACTCATCGCTTCTGGTAACTATAACTTATAAGCCACTAGACCCTTCTTTTTTACTATCTTATATGGTCCTACAAACCTAGCAGCAAGCTTTCTCTTGATCCCAAACCGTTTCTTCTTCATTAGTGTAACCTTCAGATAAACATAGTCACCAACTTCAAACTCCAGTGGTCTTCTTCTCTTATCCGCATAACTTTTCTGACGTGACTGTGTAGCATTCATGTTTTGCTGCATATTCTCCATGTTGCGCTGACTTCCTAGAAATTGCGTTGAAAGCATCTAGGCCCCGAGAGTTGGTTTCGGCAATTGATGACAACGCATTATTACCATGACTAACGTGTGTTTTGTAGAAACCTTGGTAAGTTAGGTCATGGGGTTGACAACTGCTTTGGGCACTATGGTATTCATGTCCCTTGATGGAAATCATTTCGGTTTTCAAAGGATCAACGACAAGATTAAGGACGGTTAGTTCCGAATGTCAAGGTGTTGAGTTACATTCGGAATAGTCGTTAGGATCTTCGTTTTTTTCCTTTGGCCGTACTATAAAGGGGGGCATGAGCGAGTAGCTTGACCTAGGTGAGTCTTTTGTTTAGTTGTGGTGCACACTTGTCAAACTTAGCACTAGGTAGCTCAAGAAAAACTCAAAGTTCAGTTGGAAGCAACTTGGTTCAAGTTGCGTCGCGTTTCGGAGTCGTTAGAGCCGTTTTCCCTTGACCGAACGCGGTCTCTGTCTTGACCGGACGCATCCGGTCAGTACTAAACAGTTACTGCATTTCTGCACGGTTGACTGGACGCAGTTCTTGCGAGGACCGGACGCGGTGATCATGCTGACACGTGTCTCAGAGGGTAAAACAACTAATCGGACACGACTGGGAAGTGATCGGACGCGTCCGGTCATGTTCTAGTAAGGTACTTTGTTGACCGGACGCGTCCGGTCATCACTGATCGGACGCGGTCGAGCGTCAGGTCAAAGTACAGTAAGCACCTTGCACGATCGGACACGTCCGGTCACCCCTAATCGGTGCATCCGGTCACTCAGCAGTGTTGTTTAGGTTTTCGACCGTTACACTCGACCGGCGCGTCCGGTCACGTTGACCGGCGCGTCCGGTTAGTGCGTATTTTGCTGAGTTGGCAGGTAACAGTTGGATTTGACTATGGGGTGTATAAATACATCCCCTCCACCTCTTTTAGAGGTCTCTTGCTCATTTGTTTAGCTGAGAAACACCTTTCAAGTGCAAGGGAGTGCAAGAGCTCTAGTGAGGGTAGTGATTTGAGAAACAAAATTTGAGAATCCCTCATTAGTGACTAGGGAGTAGCAAGTGTGCATCCATCTTCTCATTAGGCTCATTGTGGTCAAGTGAGAGTTCTAGCTTGTTACTCTTGGTGATCGCCATCACCTAGACGGCTTGGTGGTGATTGGGAATTTGGTGATCATCCGGCGGAGCTTGTGGATGACCCAACTCATCTTGTGAGCGGTTTTGGGCGATTCACCGTGACGAAGTGTCGAAGAATTAGCCCGTAGAGAGCACTTGATCCTTGCACGGATCAAGGGGGAGCTACACCCTTGCGCGGGTGCTCCAACGAGGACTAGTGGGGAGTGGCGACTCTCCGATACCGCGGGAAAACATCGCCGTGTTCCTTACCCTTACTTTCAAGTATTTACTTTCTCGTATTACTTTCATTGCTTGGTTTACTTTCCTAGAATTGCCATGCTAGACTAGGATTGGAACTTAGGGTGCAAAACTTTGTACCGGTAGAATCACAAGGAACACAAGTAGGCACTAGGGGTGAACTTTGGCTTGTAGGATTTAATTCTTGCAATTAATTTTTAGAAAAGCCCAATTCACCCCCCTCTTGGGCATCTTGATCCTTTCAATTGGTATCAGAGCTGAGTTGCTCCTAAATTAGGCTTCACCGCCTAGAGCAAGATGTCTAATGGGGAAGGACCACCTCCCATCTTTGAGGGAGATGATTTTCCATATTGGAAAATCCGCATGGAGGCGTACCTCGAAGCCATAGATGTTGGATGTCTTAGAGCCGCCACCGAAGGGCTTCCCACTATCAAGGATCCCGCCAACCCAAGTGGTGACGAGAAGTACGACCGGTGGAATGCAAAGGCCAA